>JAENPR010000845.1:0-279930 GCA_018135685.1 Themeda triandra
TGTATGCATATGTCTCGATGCTTTGGTTTCGGGCCGAATTGATTCGCATCATATCAGCCATTCCCGCTTAGGAGCTCATCATTTGCATCTTTTGCTCCCCTGTCTCCTAGAAGGCACTCCCGATGCACTCTCGTATCCCTGGATTCGGCAAAGCATCCGAGCACCGCATGTCAGTGAATTCACTATACCCATCTCCATAGACACTCTTCTCGCAACTGCTTGCTACCGGAGAAATCTTATGCGCATGCGTGTATATCTCGTTGTCGCACCAAAAGCTACCGACCATGAGTTTGCTGCTCGGTCACGGAGGCTTCTCTTTTCCATCATGAATAGCTCCATCTTTGCTTGTACCGATTATCTCCTCTCCTCCAGCTTAACTTCCCGAAGATTCGAGTGTTGAAGTACATCTGGCCTGACAAGCTCTCCAAATCTTGCTTCAAATCGTTTGTCAACCGCCGGACCAAAAGTTTCAGCCATGATTTTGCGGAAGGTGCCCGAGAAAAGCCGTGTTGTGATTCAACATAGTGTCTCCTACAGCTTTGTAGATGGCTCCAACTACCCTCTCGCATCTCCTCTTCGTCGTAACATCGACCGACCGACGAGAAGAACTCGTGGCGTGCTTGCTTGATCATCACTTTTCCACTCTTGTTCTTGGAAAAGGACATCGACATTTCGATGAAATTGTTCCATTGCTTGCTCCACCATCCGGCGTTGCTCGGCGGCGGCTCGTCCATGGTCACGTTCGTAACGTGATGTTGTCAATTTCCGATCCCATCTTATATTGAAACGTTGTCCCACCGGGCGTGCCTAAAAAGTGTGTTGACGCAAAATGTGACCACCCCGCGTCTCACACACAAGCAAACCGGAAAGCCTAGCTTCAATCGGGTGCCGGGTGTCCGAATCCGGTGGCGTGCCCGATCGATTTGACCTCGAAAATCGACAAGGGATAAACGGTAAGATCATAATCGGAACGTGCCGGTGAGACCAGACAGTTCCATCTTTACGGCCCGAAGCCACTTGCGACGACACATAGCTATGGAAGCTATCTCGCCAACGGGATGCGTTCATTCGGCTAAAGTAACATAACGATGTAAACAGAACAAACTAGCCGAATACAAGAAATGAAGACATGTTTGAACAAGATTAAATCATTAAAGCATATCAAACTACATCTCGGTTTAAAGCATCATCAAGCACTTAATAATTATGGATAAGTAACTTATAAATATAAATCGACTAAACAACACATGCATAGGCTACTCCAACTAGTCTCGCCGCACGTCTAGCCTTCATAAACCCGTCGAGCATAAACTCAAGCAAGCTAATCCACCGCATGATACCACTCACTATGAATTTACACCACTCCTTGCTACTAGATCAATCCACCGCATGATACAATCTAGCAATAAAGAGCTAAAAGCACATAATTATCTAACAGATCTATAGATACTTGCTACATGTATAAGCATAACCGTATCGACAAGATTGCCGAATCGGGGTCCATGAAGAAGGAACAAACAAGTAACATATAGAGGAGCCTATCGGGATTAAACCGATCTCTAGTCCACCGGATGACTAGTTCTAGAGTAACCCAAAGACCCGCATCCGCGCACGATACCCGGTCCGTCAAGGCTTATCTACATATAACGTGAATGAACCCGCAACATGTAACAATCTAGATCGATCTAATTCGGCTATATGAGCTTGATCTACTCGGTATTGAATAAGCATGAAAGGAACGACCAACAAGCCGAAAGAGTATCAACCTAGATTGGGCAAAAAGTGTTGCAAATAACTAAACATTAAATAAAGCATGCAACACGTGATAACTTAATGAATCTATTAGATTTTGCCAAATCTAAAAGAGCCGATAACTAGCCTCTAAGCTTAGATCTTAGCCTGCCGCACGACTCATGACCTAGTCGAGAAACTTTGGTAACTAGCTCCTAGCTAATCTTAGCCCGCCGCACGACTCATGACTAACATGGAACCCTCTTGGTTCAATGCTTAAATCCACCGCATGATACTAAGCATTGCAACAAGACTTCTTGCATCATTATCTAAATCCACCGCATGATACTAGACATGATAACAAGGTTGCCGGGACTTACGGAGGTCGACGGATCGATTGGCCCTCTCGAAGAACTCGACGACACGACTAAAAGGACTCGAAGGGTGGCGCGTAGCCGGTTGTATTGATTTGGTTGTGAACCCTTATTACAATGGTCGAGGGTTTATATTTATACCCCGGATGAGAACATGAGTCCTAAGCACTTACGAACTATCTAAACAAAATTGGAAAGACCGACACGCTAACTCTATCCATAATCGGAGTCCTTGACTATCACGACTCCTTCCCTTTCGGGTCGCCTTCATCTTCCCTTTGTCGTCTTCAAACGAAGCCGTTACCGACCGCTTCATTGTTTACCGAATACACGGAAATTAGCCGACCGCATACGCATTTGCCGAATTACTCTCCCCGGCTCCTGGCGGGTCCACCCGTCATATTCTTGACCAAATTCTCGGTGTTAACACATGCCCCCTCAATTTCGAGATAAAAGGATTTTATTTTGAAATTGACTATAAGCGCCTTCCGCCTAGGTCATCACCACCGGCGCCCGCGGCCGCCACCTCGAGATCCGTGCTCGCGGCTTGTCTTCAATGGCGATGGACACTTCAACCGGCTCCATCATGGCAACAGGAACCCAAGAAGAGTTTCTAGAGGTAACCCTACCCTTTTTCCTATTCGGCAATTTTCTTAAATCGGTTCTCGACGCACTTCTTTGATCCATTCACTTCAATTTCTTCTTGAAGGAAATGAAGAATGAGATCTTAATCTCCAATCTTGCGTGTCCTGGATCATTTTTTCTTGGTCCGATGGGAGACCCCAATTCGAGGGATTTTATTGAAAGGGAAACTTTGAGGATCCCATTTAAATCTAGGATTGCCCCTTCAAATAGATGGCCAAACACTTTCAAAACTCCGGCCCCTTCCTTCAATCACGGGATGGCGCGATTGGTACCGTAGGATGCAATCCAGGAATAGCGATTTCGGGAATCTCAAGACATTCAGACCTTTGCATGCGGAGCTTTCTTTAGCCGAAATGCCGAGAAATGACTCCCTCTTGATAGCTGCTTCCCACTTTTGGTCTCGATGCTATCAATGCATTTGTCTTCGGTCATGGCCCAATGTCGATTACTCTATCGACATTTTCATGATGACGGGTCGAATATCACCAAACCAACCTACCCCTTCAAATACAAAAGCACTAGCTCACGAAGGCGGTTAAATCGGGGAGGAGGTTGGGCCAAGTATGTTCGACTTATGCTTCAACCGGCCCCGTGTCCGATAAAGAATATAGGGCCTTTATGAACATGTGGTTATGCGTGATTCATCTTCTCGTGGCAAATCCAATGAGCCCACTCGAATCACATAGTGATGGCTGAAGAATTGGCTGCAGGCAAGCTGATTCCTTTGGGCAAATATCTGTTGGGAGCATTCTACCACATGATGCATCAAATCACTGTCCAAATGAGGAATCAAGGTGAAATTTCCTGTGTTAATGGACCATGGTGGCTTCTTCAAATGTGGTTGCAACTATATATGCATCAGATTGTTTCTGTTGATCTCCACAACCTGAATTTTCCTTCAATCAACTATGCTGAAGGTGAAGATCCCAGATACAAGTCCTGTCAGACATATGGAGAAGCTGCATCTTCAATCACCATTGACTTGGACCTGGGCCATCTTTTCAAGATCTTCTACAAGGGATTCAACCATGTGCTCGGTTCCCCTACCGAGAGAATGAAAATTCGACACTTCCCTCGCAGATTTAGCTATGAGTCGGGCCGCATAGATGATGATTCTAAGGACATCTACAATTCCTTCATCAAACCCCGTGCCTTGCCGCAGAATTTCATCATGGCCGGTTGATAAGTTCAACTTATGAATTTTATAATCCAAACATGGTTGCCGGCAGTTTGGACTTGGTCAATTGCCCCCAAGGCCATATTTCTCAAGTATCATCGGGCCTAGGGAGTCATTCTTTGAACAAGATCGAGGCCAATAAAGTTTTCAATCTTGGATGCAAGCTTCCGTATATGAACCCAATCCTCTAGTGATAATTGAAGCTGTTCATCCTTCATTCAACCTACGGTGGCGGGGTGGCATTCTCATATTTTCGAGCACAAGTCCATCCTTTATGCCAAGTCTTGATGCCCTCATTCTTGATGATGAGGTACATGCTTATGGCTACCTTTTACTTCACGTTTGTTTTGTTTCTAATCATCTTTTAAGCAGGACATTGCTCCTCCAAGTCCTCCGTAAGTCCAATATTGGCAACCCGGCCCTCGTCTTTCTCCGGGGCATGATGCTCCAAGTTTGTCGGTATTCAACAAAATTCCCGCCGATGATACAAGTGCTCTTGAAGGACCTTAAAAGAAAAACTCCTACTTCCCCTATCAAGGACACTCATAGTAGTTCCCAAGAAAACAAGATCAAAGAAAGCTAAGCCACTCCCTCGGGTATGAATGCTTTTTGATTTCTTATTTTCCACCCGTAAATGTATTTGCACTTATCACTTTCTCTTAATAGATACAGGCCAATCCTCAAAGTCCCGACAGGTGGTGATCCTGGATAACTCCCCGATACTTCTATTGGCCAAGCAAATGCCAATGAATCTCGCTAGCAATCCTGGTACGTTCTCATATTTGTTACTTTCATCTTTTCATTCACACACCAAACTTATCTTATCTTATTCGGATAATCAACAAAGAAGAGAAGAAACTTCTCCTCATCGGGCGGGTGATCAAGCAAGGTGAACAAGGAAAAGTAGCGGGAAGAGATCCCTTCTCATCGCCGATGAACAATCGTAATCGGGAGGAGCAGAGAAAAAATCTCCTCACCGAAAGCACCGGACAAAGAGAAGCGTAAACTCTTCCTCATCAATCGGGAGAAGCAACGAGAGAAAATTCTTCTCCAAGATATACCAGATTTAACTCCTTCGGCAATCCAAGATGCATCAACAAGCCATGACACTGCTAACCTTGAGGTGGCAACTGCATTAGTCACTCAAAGTCTTGATGCTACTGATCAAGTCCTTGTCGAAGAGGTATTATCTTGATCTTTTCCTCAATCATTCCCTATTTGAACTAAGTCATTCTTGGCCAAGAATAAATTCTCCTCCTGTTATCAGGGTACTGCTCTCCAACAGACTAGCTTTTCTCTTATTGCCGAAGAGTTTGCCGATGACGACGAAGTCTCCTCCAAGTCGGCAACTATCATCGAGGATCAAGTTAAGTCTGAAGGCCATAATCTCATTCTTGGAGAGAGATATCGTTGACCCGACTCGAGAAATCGACAAAATAAGGGAAATAGCGAGCCACTTGGCCAAGAGCTCCCTTCGACCTCAAGGATGCTATAAACGCTTTGTCTCATCTTGACGACCACTTTGTCGTTGTCAAGAGAGCATATAAGAACATATCGACAAGGCCATCTTAGAGATCGGCAAGGCAACCGAAAACAAGCGGGTTAAAGAGCTCTACTCCGAATTTAAATCAGCCAAACGGTCTCGGGACACCTTGGAGCCGGAGTTGCGAGCATGAAAGATGAGAGGACTAGACGCAGCCCAGTTGGCTCAATTGGATGCCAACATTCAATCTCATGAAGCCAAACTTGCCAATCTGCCACCCATTGACTCGGCCAAGACCAAGATAAGCTCTCTTATCAAAGAGACCAAGCAAATCGAGGGTAGATTGCAGCAGATCCAAAGCTCTGAAGTTGAAGATAAAAGAGCCCTTGATGAAGTCAATAGAATCAAGGCTGATGCTCTGAACACCATCAGCTCTTATCTGAATGTGTAAACTTCTGGCTTGTATGATGATACATGTAAACATTATGCTCTGAATGCATTGCATTCGGCAATTTATTTCCTCCTGATTTTGTTTTTCTCTTTCTTCTCGCTTTCTCGTTATCATTCGTTGCTCTTGAATGTGATTATACTTTCACTGTGCAAATCGGCCGAACATAACCGCCGTAGGCTCCAAGTGTTTGCTTTAGCCGAATAGCTTTCATCAGCTATTTTGCCGACCGAGCGTATGGGTAACTGAATCGCCAGTGGTGATGGGCTCGGCCCAACTCATCATAGGCCCATAAGTGTGGAAAACCCTATCTCGTCGTTTGGCTTTCCCGCAGTCTCGCCACGGCTCCCCTTTGTTCATAAATAGGACCGGTCGGCTCCCACCATCATCACACAAGCGATTTGCCATCACCCTCAATCTTTTCCACTTCCTCTTCGCCTTCAAGCTCCAAGAAACCCCCACCACCATCCATGGCGGCGGCGGAGATCGCAACAAGCGTCCCGCCCAGGACGAGGCAGAGGGCCGCAGCAACCTGCGCCGGCGGTGAAATCTTCAACCCCTTGAGCTATGCTGTTTTTTTTTTTTTTTGATAATTTTTACCCGATCTGAATTTCTGCCCCCTTGCGGTTGTTCATCTTCTCGATCTGTTTCGGGGTTGCGGAACGCCGGCGACTACGTCGCCAACATCCGGAGGCGGGTCGCCCGGCCGGCACCCACTTGCTTCTTCCGCTCCCGCTCCCGCTCCCGTGGCGGACGCTGCGGAGGGAAGCGGCCGTCGTGGCCGTCGTCCGCAGTAAGAGACAATCTCCTCATCTTGTCCGTGATTTTCGATTTAGCCGATTTTAATTGCACCTCGTTTGTAGGACGGGCGGATCAGCACCGGCCAATGGCGCTTCTCGGGCGCCGGCCGCGGCGTTCTGACGCGCCGCGCCGCCCGGCTCCGGCTCCGGCCCGGCTCCCTGCTCCGGCTCCGGCACGGCCGGCTTCGGCCTCATCGGGGTCGGCCTCGTACGTTCCCATATGGGAGAGGAACGACGAGGAGATCCCGCCGTACGGCCGCTATGACGCCGCCGCGTACCGCCGCGAGCGGGATGAGGCGATGGAGCTTCTTGGTGAAGAAACCAAGAAGTTCGGGATCGCTCGGAGTTGGAGGACAGCCGCCGCGGATGAGTGAGGCCATCACCGCATTTGCTCTTTGCTGATTGCCTTTCGATCCCCGTTCTTCCCGATTCGTCTGCTCACTGATCCATCTTAATCCTTTTCTTTGCAGACCTCACCGCGGAGCTGGACCGCTTGAAGGTGGCGGCGACGGCGGCGGCCAACCACGTGAACGCCCAGGGGGCGACGCTGGAGGATCGCCTAGAGGCGGTGCCTGGTCAGGTCGATCAGGTTGCCCTTCATGGCGTGCGCCTCGGCACCGCGCTCGGCCTGGCGGGCATGTCGTCCTGGACCGGGGACGACTACACTACGATGCAGACCGGCTTCCGGGACGGGCTTCCCCATGAGGTCGACGGCATCGAGGGCCTCCTGGGGGCGTACGACGACCACGCCGAGGCCATGGCCAACGCCACCAACCCAGAGTCTGTCCTCAACAAGCTCTTCACCAATGAAGAGGAGTAGCTTGTATTAGGATTGGCGCGGGTTGTAAATAAAACTTAAATGAAGAATGTTGGCCGTCGGCTTGATCTTGCTTATCTGTGATGGTGTTTATCTGTTGCATTTGCTTTTCGCAAATTTTTTCCTTAGCTAGAACTTGATCGCAACATTCTTCCGAACGAAATCTCCCGATCGCGTGACATCGCCTTAGCCGATTAGATCTCGATCCTGTTCCACGATTTGACGGTTTGTAGTGTAGCACTTCAATTCCCTTTATCTTCTCCCGATAAACCTATCAGTGAGAGGTAAGATCAAACTTGTTCACTTACACTTTTAAAAAAAAATCGACTAAAGGCGATACAAGCTTGTATCGGCTATTTTTGTTCTCAAGACGATACACACGATATCGGCTATCTCTCCACTAGAGGCAATAATATTATCGGTTATTTTTCCCAACCTCTTTCCTTTACTCGAAGGCGATTTTATTCAATCGGCTATACCACGCTTTACGTCATAATCACAATTAAGATCCAACTTCGATACTTGGAAAAACTTCTTAAGGTATCTCGCCATTGATGGCTCTAGTAAGTTCCTCTCCAAACAGCGTTTTTAATATATACGCATTGCCAGTGCACAACCGACAACCCGAAAAGGTCCTTCCCAATTCGGAGACCACTTGCCGAATATTAACGTCTTTGGTACCAATTGGCAATATTGTTTTCCAAACCAATTCTCCTTTCGCAAATTGCTTAATCTTAACTCTCTTGTTGTAGTACTTGGCAACACGTATTTTATTCTTCTCAATATTCTCCAAGGCCTTAAGACGAATCAAATGCAAATCTTCTAACTCATCCATCATCGATCCTTATAATCTTTTTACGTCGGGTCCTTTTGTAACTCAACTCTCCTTGATCCCGATTGCAACTCCCAAGGCATCACAGGCATGTCCATAAACCAACTCATATGGAGATGCTTGTGTGGACCCATGACAAGCCATTCGGTAAGCCCACAATGCTTCATTAAGGACCAAGTGCCATCTCCTTGGCTTCTCATCGATTTTCTTCGAATAATTTTGATCATGATCTTATTTGACGCCCCGCTTGGCCATTGGCTTGTGCATAATAAGGAGAAGAATTATACGGCCTTATCCCCATGTTTTCGGCAAAATCACAAAACTCGAAGAAGTGAACCGAGTCCCCGATCGGTTGTAATGGTGTGGAATCCCAAACCTATGAATTATATGTTCCTTGACAAAACCGATCATATTTTCTGATGTGACCTTTTTCAAAGGGATAGCTTCAACCCACTTGGTGAAATAATCTGTTGCTAGCAACACAAACTTGTGTCCTTTGCTAGATGGAGGATTGATCTGTCCAATTAAATCTATACCCCATCCTCGAACGGCCAAGGTTTAATTATCGGATTGAAACAGATGCAGGTGCTCTCCGAACATTACCAAATATCGACAATCTCGACACCCTTTGTAATATTCAAAGCAATCCTCCAACATAGTCGGCCAAAAGTACCTTTGTCCTCCTTATTATCCATTTCATTCGGTAAGCCGTCGATGTGCACCACAAGCTCCTTCATGGACTTCAAACATAATCTTCTTAGCTTCTTCTTGGCTCAAGCATTTGAGCAACACTCCATCTATAGACTTGTGGTACAACCGATCATCAAGAAGCACAAATTTAAATGCCTTATACACGAGCCTCAGGAAACTCTCGAGATGGATCTCTCGGATAGTTGATAATGTCACTTCTCCAGTCATTACTTATCGATCGAATTGAAAACATCTTCTTCGCTGTATAGACTTCATGATTTTCCCGATATCCGAGCGGCTTGAGCTAATTTATTTGCTTCTCCATTGTGCTCTACGGGTATATGATGCAAAGTAACTGCGAAAAACTTTTCGAAGTTCCCTACATTGTTCATGGTACCCTTGGCAAGACATCATTTTTGCATTCATATTGTCCGTCCAACCGATTGATTACCAATTCGAATCACCAAATACCTCAACAAACAACAGCCTTCGAGTTCTACCAACAAATTAGAAGCCCTCTAAGCAAAGCCTCATACTCGCTTGGTTGTTAGTGACAAGGATATTCAATTGAAAAAGCAAACTCAAATATCTTTCCACGTGGGGATATCAAAAGAATACCAGCACCACCACCTTTGTCACATGATGATCCATCAAAAAATAATGCCCATGGGGCAATGTTAATCATATCAACGAGATAAATCACGATGTTGAGTAATAAAATCGGCAATTGCACTGTCCTTTCACCGCTTTTGCCGACTCATACTTTAAATTAAACTCCGACAATGCTAATACCCATTTGCCGATTCTCCCACTTAAAATCGGCATTGACAACATGTGTTTAATTACATCAAAACTAGATATAACCACACATTCGGCATTTAACAAATAGTGCCGAAATTTGGTGCATGAGTAATAAACACACAAACGGAGCTTTTCTATAGCCGAATACCTTGTTTCAGGATCTAACGAGTTTTCGGCTAAGGTAAGCTATTACTCTCTCTTTCCCATCAAACTCTTGCATAAGGGCCGATCCTATTGTTAGGCTATCGGCCGCCACATACAAACTTTGAAAGGCTTCTCAAGTTGTGGAGGTACCAACATCGGCGGTGCCTTCATATATTGCTTGATTTCATCAAAAGCCTTTTCTTTGTATGTCACCCCAGCACAAATTTCGATCTTTCTTGAGCTTCAACAATGGAGAGAAAGGCAACACTCTTTCGATAAATTGGATATGAATCTTCTCACGAAATTGACCTTGCCCAAAGCCAATGATTGCAGTGTAAGGTTAGTTGGGGGCACAACTTTGTCTATTGCCTCCATGCTCTTTTTTCCAACTTCTATCCCTCCTTTGTGAATCAAAAACCCTAAAACTCACCGGCCCGAGACTCCAAAAGCACACTTGTTTGGATTCATCTTTAAGCCATGTCTCCTTGTGCACTCCAAAGTCTTCCTTAAATCGGCTAAATGTCCTTTATGGTCTCGGATTTGACTACTACATCATCAATATAAATTTCTACAATCTTGCCGATTAACTCATGAAAGATATAGTTCATAGCTCTCGATAAGTTGCACCAGCATTCTTCAATCCAAATGTCATTACTATCCACTCAAACAATCCAATGTGACCAGGACATCGAATGCAGTCTTTGCAATATCTTCAAGCGCCATGAAAATTTGATTGTAGCCGGCATTGCCATCCATAAACCGATAACTTCATAACCTCTTGCTGCATCCACTAATAAATCGGCAGCGGCATTGGGTATCCATCCATTGGAGTGGCTTTGTTGAGATCTCTGAAATCTATGCATACCCTCATCTTTCCATTCTTCTTGTAGACAGGTACTATATTTGAAATCCATTCTGCATACCTGCATGGCCGAATAAAGTTTGCTTCAATTAATCTCTCAATCTCTTTCTTTACATCGGCCAACACCTCCTCTTTATAGATTTTCCGTGGAGGTTGTTTGAAAGGACGAAATCCAGGTTTTATAGGCAGCTTATGCTCAACAATTGATCGATCCAACCCAGGCATCTCTGTGTAATCCCAAGCAAAACAATCTTTGAACTCATTCAGCAACTCTATTAACTCCAATTTATATTCTGGGTCTAAACAAAAAGTGTGTTGACGCAAAATGTGACCACCCCGCGTCTCACACACGGCAAGCCGGAAAGCCTAGCTTCAATCGGGTGCCCGGTGCGAATCCGGTGGCGTGCCGATCGATTTGACCTGAAAATCGACAAGGGATAAAACGGTAAGATCATAAGCTGGAACGTGCCGGGTGAGACCGACAGTTCCATCTTTACGGCCCCTGAAGCCACTTGCGACGACACATAGCTATGGAAGCTATACGCCAACGGGATGCGTTCATTCGGCTAAAGTAACATAACGATGTAAACAGAACAAACTAGCCGAATACGGTAAATGAAGACATGTTTGAACAAGATTAAATCATTAAAGCATATCAAACTACATCTCGGGTTTAAAGCATCATCAAGCACTTAATAATTATGGATAAGTAACTTATAAATATAAATCGACTAAACAACACATGCATAGGCTACTCCAACTAGTCTCGCCGCACGTCTAGCCTTCATAAACCCGTCGAGCATAAACTCAAGCAAGCTAATCCACCGCATGATACCACTCACTATGAATTTACACCACTCCTTGCTACTAGATCAATCCACCGCATGATACAATCTAGCAATAAAGAGCTAAAAGCACATAATTATCTAACAGATCTATAGATACTTGCTACATGTATAAGCATAACCGTATCGACAAGATTGCCGAATCGGGGTCCATGAAGAAGGAACAAACAAGTAACATATAGAGGAGCCTATCAGATTAAACCGATCTCTAGTCCACCGGATGACTAGTTCTAGAGTAACCCAAAGACTCGCATCGCCGCACGATACCCGGTCTGTCAAGGCTTATCTACATATAACGTGAATGAACCCGCAACATGTAACAATCTAGATCGATCTAATTCGGCTATATGAGCTTGATCTACTCGGTATTGAATAAGCATGAAAGGAACGACCAACAAGCCGAAAGAGTATCAACCTAGATTGGGCAAAAAAGTGTTGCAAATAACTAAACATTAAATAAAGCATGCAACACGTGATAACTTAATGAATCTATTAGATTTTGCCAAATCTAAAAGAGCCGATAACTAGCCTCTAAGCTTAGATCTTAGCCTGCCGCACGACTCATGACCTAGTCAGAGAAACTTTGGTAACTAGCTCCTAGCTAATCTTAGCTCGCCGCACGACTCATGACTAACATGGAACCCTCTTGGTTCAATGCTTAAATCCACCGCATGATACTAAGCATTGCAACAAGACTTCTTGCATCATTATCTAAATCCACCGCATGATACTAGACATGATAACAAGGTTGCCGGGACTTACGGAGGTCGACGGATCGATTGGCCCTCTCGAAGAACTCGACGACACGACTAAAAGGACTCGAAGGGTGGCGCGTAGCCGGTTGTATTGATTTGGTTGTGAACCCTTATTACAATGGTCGAGGGTTTATATTTATACCCCCGGACAGAACATGAGTCCTAAGCACTTACGAACTATCTAAACAAAATTGGAAAGACCAGACACGCTAACTCTATCCATAATCGGAGTCCTTGACTATCACGACTCCTTCCCTTTCGGGTCGCTTCATCTTCCCTTTGTCGTCTTCAAACGAAGCCGTTACCGACCGCTTCATTGTTTACCGAATACACGGAAATTAGCCGACCGCATACGCATTTGCCGAATTACTCTCCCCGCTCCTGCGGGTCCACCGTCATATTCTTGACCAAATTCTGGTGTTAACACATGCCCCCTCAATTTCGAGATAAAAGGATTTTATTTTGAAATTGACCGTAAGCGCCTTCCGCCTAGGTCATCACCACACGCCCGCAGCCGCCACCCGAGATCTCGTGCTCGTCGTTGTCTTCAATGGCGATGGACACTTCAACCAGCTCCATCATGGCAACAGGAACCCAAGAAGAGTTTCTAGAGGTAACCCTACCTCGCTTTTCCTATTCGGCAATTTTCTTAAATCGGTTCTCTCGACGCACTTCTTTGATCCATTCACTTCAATTTCTTCTTGAAGGAAATGAAGAATGAGATCTTAATCTCCAATCTTGCGTGTCCGGATCATTTTTTCTTGGTCCGATGGGAGACCCCAATTCGAGGGATTTTATTGAAAGGGAAACTTTGAGGATCCCATTTAAATCTAGGATTGCCCCTTCAAATAGATGGCCAAACACTTTCAAAACCTGGCCCCTTCCTTCAATCACAGGATGGCGCGATTGGTACCGTAGGATGCAATCCAGGAATAGCGATTTCTGGGAATCTCAAGACATTCAGCACTGTCTGGAGCTTTCTTTAGCCGAAATGCCGAGAAATGACTCCCTCTTGATAGCTGCTTCCCACTTTTGGTCTGATGCTATCAATGCATTTGTCTTCGGTCATGGCCCAATGTCAGTTACTCTATCAGACATTTTCATGATGACGGGTCTGAATATCACCAAACCAACCTACCCCTTCAAATACAAAAGCACTAGCTCACGAATGCGATTAAATCGGGAGGAGGTTGGGCCAAGTATGTTCGAGACTTATGCTTCAACCGGCCCCGTGTCCGATAAAGAATATAGGGCCTTTATGAACATGTGGTTATGCAGATTCATCTTACGTGGCAAATCCAATGAGCCCACTCGAATCACATAGTGATGGTGAAGAATTGGTCAGCAGCAAGCCGATTCCTTTGGGCAAATATCTCGTTGGGAGCATTCTACCACATGATGCATCAAATCACCTTGTCCAAATGAGGAATCAAGGTGAAATTTCTGTGTTAATGGACCATGGTGGCTTCTTCAAATGTGGTTGCAACTATATATGCATCGATTGTTTCGTTGATCTCCACAACCTGAATTTTCCTTCAATCAACTATCTTTGAAGGTGAAGATCCCAGATACAAGTCCGTCGGACATATGGAGAAGCCGCATCTTCAATCATCATTGACTTGGACACGGGCCATCTTTTCAAGATCTTCTACAAGGGATTCAACCATGTGCTCTGGTTCCCCTACCGAGAGAATGAAAATTTGACACTTCCCGCAGATTTAGCTATGAGCTGGGCTGCATAGATGATGATTCTAAGGACATCTACAATTCCTTCATCAAACCCCGTGCCTTGCCGGGAATTTCATCATGGCCGGTTGATAAGTTCAACTTATGAATTTTATAATCCAAACATGGTTGCCGGCAGTTTGGACTTGGTCAATTGCCCCCAAGGCCATATTTCTCAAGTATCATCGGGCCTAGGGAGTCATTCTTGAACAAGATGCGAGGCCAATAAAGTTTTCAATCTTGGATGCAAGCTTCCAAAGATATGAACCCAATCCTCTAGTGATAATTGAAGTTGTTCATCCTTCATTCAACCTCGGTGGCGGGGTGGCATTCTCATATTTTTGAGAGCACAAGTCCATCCTTTATGCCAAGTCTTGATGCCCTCATTCTCTTCGATGATGAGGTACATGCTTATGGCTACCTTTTACTTCACGTTTCTGTTTTGTTTCTAATCATCTTTTAAGCAGGACATTGCTCCTCCAAGTCCTCCAGAAGTCCAATATTGGCAACCTGGCCCTCGTGCTGCTCTGGGGCATGATGCTCCAAGTTTGTCAGTATTCAACAAAATTCCCGCTGATGATACAGTGCTCTTGAAGGACCTTAAAAGAAAAACTCCTACTTCCCCTATCAAGGACACTGCAGTTCCCAAGAAAACAAGATCAAAGAAAGCTAAGCCACTCCCTCGGTATGAATGCTTTTTTGATTTCTTATTTTCCACTGTAAATGTATTTGCACTTATCACTTTCTCTTAATAGATACGGGCCAATCCTCAAAGTCCGACGGGGTGGTGATCCTGGATAACTCCCCCGATACTTCTATTGGCCAAGCAAATGCCAATGAATCCGCTAGCAATCCCGGTACGTTCTCATATTTGTTACTTTCATCTTTTCATTCACACACCAAACTTATCTTACCTTATTCGAGATAATCAACAAAGAACAAGAAACTTCTCCTCATCAGGCGAGGTGATCAAGCGGTGAACAAGGAAAAGTAGCGAGAAGAGATCCCTTCTCATCGCCGATGAACAATCGAGTAATCGGGAGGAGCGAGAGAAAAATCCCCCTCACCGAGCACTTGGACAAAGAGAAGCGAAACTCTTCCTCATCAATCGGGAGAAGCAACAGAGAAAATTCTTCTCCAAGATATACCAGTTAACTCCTTCGGCAATCCAAGATGCATCAACAAGCCATGACACTGCTAACCTTGAGGTGGCAACTGCATTAGTCACTCAAAGTCTTGATGCTACTGATCAAGTCCTTGTCGAAGAGGTATTATCTTGATCTTTTCCTCAATCATTCCCTATTTGAACTAAGTCATTCTTGGCCAAGAATAAATTCTCCTCCTGTTATCAGGGTACTGCTCTCCAACAGACTAGCTTTTCTCTTATTGCCGAAGAGTTTGCCGATGACGACGAAGTCTCCTCCAGTCGGCAACTATCATCAGAGGATCAAGTTAAGCTGAAGGCCATAATCTCATTCTTGGAGAGAGATATCGTTGACCTGACTCGAGAATCTGACAAAATAAGGGAAATAGCAGAGCCACTTGGCCAAGAGCTCCCTTCTGACCTCAAGGATGCTATAAACGCTTTGTCTCATCTTGACGACCACTTTGTCGTTGTCAAGAGAGCATATAAGAACATATCGACAAGGCCATCTTAGAGGCGGCAAGGCAACCAGAAAAACGGCCCCGGGTTAAAGAGCTCTACTCCGAATTTAAATCGGCCAAACGGTCTCGGGACACCTTGGAGCCGGAGTTGCGAGCATGAAAGATGAGAGGACTAGGCGGCAGCCCGGTTGGCTCAATTGGATGCCAACATTCAATCTCATGAAGCCAAACTTGCCAATCTGCCACCCATTGACTCGGCCAAGACCAAGATAAGCTCTCTTATCAAAGAGACCAAGCAAATCGAGGGTAGATTGCAGCGAGATCCAAAGCTCTGAAGTTGAAGATAAAAGAGCCCTTGATGAAGTTAATAGAATCAAGGCTGATGCTCTGAACACCATCAGCTCTTATCTGAATGTGTAAACTTCTGGCTTGTATGATGATACATGTAAACATTATGCTCTGAATGCATTGCATTCGGCAATTTATTTCCTCCTGATTTTGTTTTTCTCTTTCTTCTCTCCTTCGTTATCATTAAATTTGCTCTTGAATGTGATTATACTTTCACCCGTGCAAATCGGCCGAACATAACCGCCGTAGGCTCCAAGTGTTTGCTTTAGCCGAATAGCTTTCATCGGCTATTTTGCCGACCGAGCGTATGGGTAAGCGAATCGCCGGTGGTGATGGGCTCGGCCGAACTCATCATAGGCCCATAAGTGTGGAAAACCCTATCTCGTCGTTTGGCTTTCCCGCGGTCTCGCCACGGCTCCCCTGTTCATAAATAGGACCGTCGGCTCCCACCATCATCACACAAGCGGTTGCCATCACCCTCAATCTCTTCCACTTCCTCCTCGCCTTCAAGCTCCAAGAAACCCCCACCACCATCCATGGCGAGCGGCGGAGATCGCAACAAGCGTCCCGCCCGGGACGAGGCGGAGGGAGCGAAGAACTGCGCCGGCGGTGAAATCTTCAACCCCTTGAGCTATGCTGTTTTTTTTTTTTTTTTTTTGATAATTTTTACCCGATCTGAATTTCGCCCCCTTGCGGTTGTTCATCTTCTCGATCTCGTTTCGGGGTTCGGGAACGCCGGCGACTACGTCGCCAACATCCGGAGGCGGGTCGCCGGCCGGCACCCACACCGCTTCTTCCGCTCCCGCTCCCGCTCCCGTGGCGGACGCGGCGGAGGGAAGCGGCCGTCGTGGCCGTCGTTCCTGCGAAGAGACAATCTCCTCATCTTGTCCGTGATTTTTCGATTTAGCCGATTCTAATTGCACCCTGTTTGTAGGACGGCGAGGATCAGCACCGGCCAATGGCGCTTCCTGGCGCCGGCCGCGGCGTTCGACGCCTCTGCCCCCGCGCCGGCTCCGGCTCCAGCCCCGGCTCCTGCTCCAGCTCCGGCACCGGCTTCGGCTTCGGCCTCATCGGGGTCGGCCTCGTACGTTCCCATATGGGAGAGGAACGACGAGGAGATCCCGCCGTACAGCCGCTATGACGCGCCGCGTACCGCCGCGAGCGGGATGAGGCGATGGAGCTTCTTGGTGAAGAAACCAAGAAGTTCGGGATCGCTCAGCTGGAGTTGGAGGACAACCGCCGGCATGAGCGAGGCCATCACCAGTATTTGCTCTTTGCTGATTGCCTTTCGATCCCCGTTCTTCCCGATTCGTCTGCTCACTGATCCATCTTAATCCTTTTCTTTGCAGACCTCACCGCGGAGCTGGACCGCTTGAAGGTGGCGGCGACGGCGGCGGCCAACCACGTGAACGCCCAGGGGGCGACGCTGGAGGATCGCCTAGAGGCGGTGCCTGGTCAGGTCGATCAGGTTGCCCTTCATGGCGTGCGCCTCGGCACCGCGCTCGGCCTGGCGGGCATGTCGTCCTGGACCGGGGACGACTACACTACGATGCAGACCGGCTTCCGGACGGGCTTCCCCATGAGGTCGACGGCATCGAGGGCCTCCTGGGGGCGTACGACGACCACGCCGAGGCCATGGCCAACGCCACCAACCCAGAGTCTGTCCTCAACAAGCTCTTCACCAATGAAGAGGAGTAGCTTGTATTAGGATTGGCGCGGGTTGTAAATAAAACTTAAATGAAGAATGTTGGCCGTCGGCTTGATCTTGCTTATCTGTGATGGTGTTTATCTGTTGCATTTGCTTTTCGCAAATTTTTTCCTTAGCTAGAACTTGATCGCAACATTCTTCCGAACGAAATCTCCCGAATCGCGTGACATCGCCTTAGCCGATTAGATCTCGATCCTGTTCCACGATTTGACGGTTTGTAGTGTAGCACTTCAATTCCCTTTATCTTCTCCCGATAAACCTATCAGCTGAGAGGTAAGATCAAACTGTTCACTTACACTTTTAAAAAAAAATCGACTAAAGGCGATACAACTGTATCGGCTATTTTTGTTCTGAAGACGATACACACGATATCGGCTATCTCTCCACTAGAGGCAATAATATTATCGGTTATTTTTTCCCAACCTCTTTCCTTTACTCTGAAGGCGATTTTATTCAATCGGCTATACCACGCTTACGTCATAATCACAATCAAGATCCAACTTCGATACTTGGAAAAAACTTCTTAAGGTATCTCGCCATTGATGGCTCTAGTAAGTTCCTCTCCAAACAGCGTTTTTAATATATACGCATTGCCGGTGCACAACCGACAACCCGAAAAGGTCCTTCCCAATTCGGAGACCACTTGCCGAATATTCTCGTCTTTGGTACCAATTGGCAATATTGTTTTCCAAACCAATTCTCCTTCGCAAATTGCTTAATCTTAACTCTCTTGTTGTAGTACTTGGCAACACGTATTTTATTCTTCTCAATATTCTCCAAGGCCTTAAGACGAATCAAATGCAAATCTTCTAACTCATCCATCATCGAGATCCTTATAATCTTTTTCTCGTCGGGTCCTTTTGTAACTCAACTCTCCTTGATCCCGATTGCAACTCCCAAGGCATCAAAGCATTATGTCCATAAACCAACTCATATGGAGATGCTTGTGTGGACCCATGACAAGCCATTCGGTAAGCCCACAATGCTTCATTAAGGACCAAGTGCCATCTCCTTGGCTTCTCATCGATTTTCTTCGAATAATTTTGATCATGATCTTATTTGACGCCTCGCTTGGCCATTGGCTTGTGCATAATAAGGAGAAGAATTATACGGCCTTATCCCCATGTTTTCGGCAAAATCACAAAACTCGAAGAAGTGAACCGAGTCCCCGATCGGTTGTAATGGTCTCGTGGAATCCCAAACCTATGAATTATATGTTCCTTGACAAAACCGATCATATTTTCGATGTGACCTTTTTCAAAGGGATAGCTTCAACCCACTTGGTGAAATAATCTGTTGCTAGCAACACAAACTTGTGTCCTTTGCTAGATGGAGGATTGATCTGTCCAATTAAATCTATACCCCATCCTCTCGAACGGCCAAGGTTTAATTATCGGATTCGGAAAGATGCGGGTGCTCTCCGAACATTACCAAATATCGACAATCTCGACACCCTTTGTAATATTCAAAGCAATCCTCCAACATAGTCGGCCAAAAGTACCCTGTCCTCCTTATTATCCATTTCATTCGGTAAGCCGGATCGATGTGCACCACAAGCTCCTTCATGGACTTCAAACATAATCTTCTTAGCTTCTTCTTGGCTCAAGCATTTGAGCAACACTCCATCTATAGACTTGTGGTACAACTGATCATCAAGAAGCACAAATTTAAATGCCTTATACGAGCCTCCGGGAAACTCTCGAGATGGATCTCTCTCAGATAGTTGATAATGTCACTTCTCCAGTCATTACTTATCGATCGAATTGAAAACATCTTCTTCTGTTGTATAGACTTCATGATTTTCCCGATATCCGAAGCGGCTTGAGCTAATTTATTTGCTTCTCCATTGTGCTCTCTGGGTATATGATGCAAAGTAACTACTGAAAAACTTTTCAGAAGTTCCCTACATTGTTCATGGTACCCTTGCAAGTACATCATTTTTGCATTCATATTGTCCTGTCAACCGATTGATTACCAATTCAGAATCACCAAATACCTCAACAAGCAATGACCTTCAGTTCTACCAACAGCCGAAGCCCTCTAAGCAAAGCCTCATACTCGCTTGGTTGTTAGTGACAGGATATTCAATTGAAAAAGCAAACTCAAATATCTTTCCACGTGGGGATATCAAAAGAATACCAAGCACCACCACCTTTGTCACATGATGATCCATCAAAAAATAATGCCCATGGGGCAATGTTAATCATATCAACAGATAAATCACGATGTTGAGTAATAAAATCGGCAATTGCCTGTCCTTTCACTGCTTTTGCCGACTCATACTTTAAATTAAACTCCGACAGTGCTAATACCCATTTGCCGATTCTCCCACTTAAAATCGGCATTGACAACATGTGTTTAATTACATCAAAACTAGATATAACCACACATTCGGCATTTAACAAATAGTGCCGAAATTTGGTGCATGAGTAATAAACACACAAACAGAGCTTTTCTATAGCCGAATACCTTGTTTCAGGATCTAACAGTTTTCGGCTAAGGTAAGCTATTACTCTCTCTTTCCCATCAAACTCTTGCATAAGGGCCGATCCTATTGTTAGGCTATCAGCCGCCACATACAGCTTGAAAGGCTTCTCAAGTTGTGGAGGTACCAACACTGGCGGTGCCTTCATATATTGCTTGATTTCATCAAAAGCCTTTTTCTTTCGTATGTCACCCGAGACAAATTTCGATCTTTCTTGAGCTTCAACAATGGAGAGAAAGGCAACACTCTTTCGATAAATTGGATATGAATCTTCTCACGAAATTGACCTTGCCCAAAGAATGATTGCAATTTCAGTAAGGTTAGTTGGGGGCACAACTTTGTCTATTGCCTCCATGCTCTTTTTTCCAACTTCTATCCCTCCTTTGTGAATCAAAAACCCTAAAAACTCACCAGCCGAGACTCCAAAAGCACACTTGTTTGGATTCATCTTTAAGCCATGTCTCCTTGTGCACTCCAAAGTCTTCCTTAAATCGGCTAAATGTCCTTTATGGTCTCTCGGATTTGACTACTACATCATCAATATAAATTTCTACAATCTTGCCGATTAACTCATGAAAGATATAGTTCATAGCTCTCTCGATAAGTTGCACCAAAGCATTCTTCAATCCAAATGTCATCACTATCCACTCAAACAATCCAATGTGACCAGGACATCCGAATGCGTCTTTGCAATATCTTCAACCGCCATGAAAATTTGATTGTAGCCAACATTGCCATCCATAAACCGATAACTTCATAACTTCTTGCGCATCCACTAATAAATCGGCAAGCGGCATTGGGTATCCATCCATTGGAGTGGCTTTGTTGAGATCTCTCGAAATCTATGCATACCCTCATCTTTCCATTCTTCTTGTAGACAGTACTATATTTGAAATCCATTTCGCATACCGCATGGCCGAATAAAGTTTGCTTCAATTAATCTCTCAATCTCTTTCTTTACATCGGCCAACACCTCCTCTTTATAGATTTTCCGTGGAGGTTGTTTGAAAGGACGAAATCCAGGTTTTATAGGCAGCTTATGCTCAACAATTGATCGATCCAACCCAGGCATCTCTCGTGTAATCCCAAGCAAAACAATCTTTGAACTCATTCAAAGCAACTCTATTAACTCCAATTTATATTCGGGTCTAAATTTGCACCGATATACATCGGCCTTGACTTTGTGCTATCACCAACATTGATTTCTTCTAATTTGTCGGCCGACATGAAACCACGACCCGGTTGCCTTTGTTGCCATCGATTGGATTGCCCATTAAAAGTTCCGTCGAGCCGACCGCTTGGATCGTCGTTGATCCCTGTCGAACACATTGACAGGACCTTCTTTCCATACCTTACCCGAAAGGCAATCTAGTCCATCATACTCCCAATAAGCGAGGCTCGAAGTGGCAACACTCCGAATCATCGGCTGAACAACTTCTACATCATCTCCTACCCCTTTGAATAAGGATTTGATGCATAGTTGAGGGTATACAAGCAATTAGCATGGATCCAATCCCTTCCCGAAGCATGCTATATGCCCCCTTGCCATCAATGACAAAGAAGGTAGTGATCAAGGTCTTGGATCCAATCATTAGCTCCACATGTACTTGCTCCACGAGTATCGAAGCATTGCCACAAAATCTCTAAGGATCATGTCGATCATGACAAATCTTCATTTGTCATACCAAGTTTCGAAAGTAGCATAGGGCATAATATTGATAGCGGCCCCTCCATCAACAAGCATCTTAGTTAAAGGCTTGCCATTGACATATCCCTTCAAGTACAATGGTTTCGATGACGATTTTTAACCGGCTTATCAAAGATTGCTTGCCGAGTCAACACAAGTTGAGCCATCGAGGTCTCGGCATTCGGTCTCATCAAAATCGAATATACCTCATCTTGCACTTCTTGGTCTTCGGGAGCTTTAAACTCTAATGGAATGAAGAACACCATGTTAGTATTAGCCGATGGGCCCGTCCACCATCCTTTTTCTTAGGACGCCATCCGGCTTCTTTTCGGCTATTTCCTGCTTCATCTCTTGATTTCTCAAACGCTGAACTCTTCTCTTCGGCTTTTCCGCGAGACCAGGAGGACACCATTGACCTTTTTGCCATCTCGTAGGAGCTCTCTTCCGTAGTATGGACACTACCGTGAGCCCATGTTTGGTCCGCAAATCTTTTCCTCTCGATATCCATCAAAACTTGTTTATTTTTAGGCGCCGATCGTTCTCCGGAACTTTCATCCCAAGTCTATCATGAACGGGACGGTTGACTCGAGATTGCACGTACTACGAATATTGATCACCGCATTCGGGGCAATTGTTTCGGAGGCAATTTCAAGCCTTCATTCCAACGATTAAACCGAAGAAGGAACAATTCCAATGAGATTGCTCTTGCTCTCTCCTCGTATTCTTCTTGTTCCCTTTGGCGCACTTCGCTTCATATCTCGACGTTACGCCATGAACTGCGCTCTTCCTCAATGTACTGCTGTTCCTCATCATACTCCATCTTCTTTTCCCATTGCCACTTATTCAATAAGTGTCGTCCGTAACCCCGCGCTTCGGATCGGCGTGTATTCGGCAATTTCCCTTAGCTGCATCGAAGTTTGACCCTTCTGTTCGGCTATTCTTGAAGCTGCGCTTGTTGCACTTCCTCCTTGGTAACTTGCCGATTAGGGTCAACAGAACCAATTTCTTTGGCTCTTTCGGATGTCGAACCTTCATCTTTCCCTTTTCCTTGGACTCACCGGCATCAACCATGCCTATGGAGAAAGAGACCATGTTACGAGGGAATGGGTTTTTGTCTACTTTCATCTTGCCATCAAATCTTAAGTGTCCATCTTGAATAGCCTTCGAATTTTTACTCGAACACTCGGCAATCATTGATATGATGAGAGTTTGTATCATGAAATCCACAGTATTTCTTGTCCTTTACTCCTTCGGGCGCGGCATAGGATGTCCTTCCGCGGCTTAACGCGTCCTTCTTGGACCGATACAAAAAGAGCTTATCTCGCTTTACCGACATCAAAATCATAAGATCCCTTTCGTCGCTTTACCCATCGATGACTGACCAAAGTAGGCTCTTTTGTCCAGGTCAACTCTGCAGCAGCCTACTTCATCTTCATCTTCATATTCGATGCTTCCTCCAGAAATCCCCGATACATATCAACGGTTGCACTTGTTCTTCGAAAACGAGCATCTCTTCGAACCCTTGGGCTTGATTGCTCATTGCTGTCGCTTTTGTGCAAGCTGTCCAAGATCTTCAAACTCCATGCCGAATAGCTTGTCTCTAATATGTGGCAGCATGCCCGCAATGACCAATTGTGCAAGCCGATCATCGAATAGTCGAGAGAATAGCACATGTTCTTTGCTTCTCCGAATCTGCGGAGATACTCCATTGGTGTTTCAGTAGTTTTCATCCTCATAGACCACAGATCAACCATCTTCTTCTCATTGGTTCCTGTATAAAAGTACGAATGGAACTTTTGCTCCAATTCTGCCCATGTACCAATGGAATTGGCCGGCTGCGATGCAAACCATGTGAAAGCCGGCCCTGTCAGAGACATAGGAAAATATCGATCCTCCAAGCTTCATCGCAGCAGCTTCTCCAAGTTGCATCGATATCTACCGACATGCTCAATGGTATCGGTATCATCGACCGAGAGAACTTGGTCAAATCCGTTGGTGGTTTAACTCTTGGTGGAAGAGCTACCCTATTGTACCATTCTCGGGAAAGGAGATTTGTATGCATATGTCTCGATGCTTTGGTTTCGAGCCGAATTGATTCTGCATCATATCGGCCATTTCGCTTAGGAGCTCATCATTTGCATCTTTTGCTCCTCGTCTCCTAGAAGGCACTCGATGCACTCCCGTATCCCGGATTCGGCAAAGCATCCGAGCACCGTAATCGTGAATTCACTATACCCATCTCCATAGACACTCTTACGCAATTTTGCTCCGGAGAAATCTTATAGCGGATGCATGGGTATATCTCGTTGTCGCACCAAAAGCTACCCGACCATGAGTTTGTTTTGCTCGGTCACGGAGGCTTCTCTTTTCCATCATGAATAGCTCCATCTTTGCTTGTACCGATTATCTCCTCTCCTCCAGCTTAACTTCCCCGAAGATTCTTTGAGTGTTGAAGTACACTTGGCCTTGACAAGCTCTCCAAATCTTGCTTCAAATCGTTTGTCAACCGCCGGACCAAAAGTTTCAGCCATGATTTTGCGGAAGGTGCCCGGAAAAGCCGTGTTGTGATTCAACATAGTGTCTCCTACAGCTTTGTAGATGGCTCCAACTACCCTCTGCATCTCCTCTTCGTCGTAACATCGACCGACCGCCGAGAAGAACTCGTGGCGGTGCTTGCTTGATCATCACTTTTCCACTCTTGTTCTTGGAAAAGGACATCGACATTTCGATGAAATTGTTCCATTGCTTGCTCCACCATCCGGCGTTGCTCGCGGCGGCTCGTCCATGGTCACGTTCGGAACGTGATCGTTGTCAATTTCCGATCCCATCTTATATTGAAACGTTGTCCCACCGGCGTGCCAAAAAGTGTGTTGACGCAAAATGTGACCACCAAGGCGTCTCACACACGGCAAGCCGGAAAGCCTAGCTTCAATCGGGTGCCCGGGTGTGCGAATCCGGTGGCGTGCCGATCGATTTGACACGAAAATCGACAAGGGATAAAACGGTAAGATCATAACCGGAACGTGCCGGGTGAGACCGAGCAGTTCCATCTTTACGGCCCCGAAGCCACTTGCGACGACACATAGCTATGGAAGCTATCTCGCCAACGGGATGCGGTTCATTCGGCTAAAGTAACATAAGCGATGTAAACGGAACAAACTAGCCGAATACGTAAATGAAGACATGTTTGAACAAGATTAAATCATTAAAGCATATCAAACTACATCTCGGGTTTAAAGCATCATCAAGCACTTAATAATTATGGATAAGTAACTTATAAATATAAATCGACTAAACAACACATGCATAGGCTACTCCAACTAGTACGCGCACGTCTAGCCTTCATAAACCCGTCGAGCATAAACTCAAGCAAGCTAATCCACCGCATGATACCACTCACTATGAATTTACACCACTCCTTGCTACTAGATCAATCCACCGCATGATACAATCTAGCAATAAAGAGCTAAAAGCACATAATTATCTATGAGATCTATAGATACTTGCTACATGTATAAGCATAACCGTATCGACAAGATTGCCGAATCGGGGTCCATGAAGAAGGAACAAACAAGTAACATATAGAGGAGCCTATCAGATTAAACCGATCTCTAGTCCACCGGATGACTAGTTCTAGAGTAACCCAAAGACCTGCATCTGCCGCACGATACCCGGTCCTGTCAAGGCTTATCTACATATAACGTGAATGAACCCGCAACATGTAACAATCTAGATCGATCTAATTCGGCTATATGAGCTTGATCTACTCGGTATTGAATAAGCATGAAAGGAACGACCAACAAGCCGAAAGAGTATCAACCTAGATTGGGCAAAAAAGTGTTGCAAATAACTAAACATTAAATAAAGCATGCAACACGTGATAACTTAATGAATCTATTAGATTTTGCCAAATCTAAAAGAGCCGATAACTAGCCTCTAAGCTTAGATCTTAGCTCGCCGCACGACTCATGACCTAGTCGAGAAACTTTGGTAACTAGCTCCTAGCTAATCTTAGCCGCCGCACGACTCATGACTAACATGGAACCCTCTTGGTTCAATGCTTAAATCCACCGCATGATACTAAGCATTGCAACAAGACTTCTTGCATCATTATCTAAATCCACCGCATGATACTAGACATGATAACAAGGTTGCCGGGACTTACGGAGGTCGACGGATCGATTGGCCCTCTCGAAGAACTCGACGACACGACTAAAAGGACTCGAAGGGTGGCGCGTAGCCGGTTGTATTGATTTGGTTGTGAACCCTTATTACAATGGTCGAGGGTTTATATTTATACCCCGGACGAACATGAGTCCTAAGCACTTACGAACTATCTAAACAAAATTGGAAAGACCAGACACGCTAACTCTATCCATAATCGGAGTCCTTGACTATCACGACTCCTTCCCTTTCTCGGGTCGCTTCATCTTCCCTTTTGTCGTCTTCAAACGAAGCCGTTACCGACCGCTTCATTGTTTACCGAATACACGGAAATTAGCCGACCGCATACGCATTTGCCGAATTACTCTCCCCGCTCCCGCGGGTCCACTGTCATATTCTTGACCAAATTCTGGTGTTAACACCTTCTAGTGAGGTGTGAAGAAGCTTGTCATTGGTTCAAACCGGACTTGGATGTTTATAAGTGATTCATATTGGCTCAAGTCAAAGAAATAGAAGCTCATGAAGACTATCAAGTTCAAGAATTGGTTATTCATGATAAATCCAACAAGTGGTTACCATAATGATAGTTCTTGCAAGAAATGTCTAGTCTATCTCTATCTTCAAGTGGTGTTCATGCAAGTGGTATGGTACACATGGTTTTCATTCAAGTGATATCTAGTACATCAAGATGATGGTTCCACAAGTGATCCTCAACTTTAAAGTGATCAATTCAAATCAAGAGAAGCTACCCTCACCGACAAGAAAGTGTTTACTGATTGGTTTGACTCATGCTTTGTCATAGGGGAGGAGCCCCACTTCATCGGTATTAGAGACAAAGAAACTTCAAGTGACCTACATGTAGTATCTTTGGTGCTATGACAAAGGGGGAGTGCCCAATGCATAGTTACAAGTGGATTCCTTGCAACTACATGTGGATTTTACAAGTGGTGTCATTCCAACATATGGTGTTGTCCATCAAAAATGAAGATTCAAGACTCAACCATCAACCCCTAGTTCCAATCCTTTGCATCAAGAGAATTTTTCTTACATGTGGTATCTTCAAGTGGTATTGCTGCATACCTTTATGGTCATTGATGACAAATGGGGAGAGAATTGTACAAAGATATGCGAAGAAGCATACAAAGGGGAGAATGCGAAGAAGCATACAAAGGGGAGTAGAAGATGGACATGGACCGAGAGGGAGCAACATTGAAAATGGAGGAGGATCAAAAATTCTTGGACAAGAGGAACACACAAGTAGGGGGAGCAACCTCATGAACTTGTTTGATTGCATTTGATATGTGCATATCCATATGCTTGCTTGCATTTGCATAAGTTTTTCAATTCAATATGCAATGCTTGTGTGGTGAATGCTAGTCATAAAACTTGATTGATAATTTGAAAAACTAGCATGCATAGGATGGTTTAGCTAGTCACATGTGCTTTACAAGTGGTACTAGAACCTTGCTTATAATGTTGATCTCATGAGGTATCTAGTGTTTTGTTTCATGTGATTTCTAGCTAACCATGATGCTAAGGATGAACTTCAATGGTGCAACTCCGATTTGTATCACGCTTCAAAGGTTTATCTTATACACCGTAGCATCACTTAGTAGTGGTAACTCTCCCAAAATTTTCATATTTATGCATGTGTGCAAGATTGAAACCAAACCATTTGGGCACACATGTAGGGGAAGCTATCACTACCAAGTTGACTTTGTGGTACTCATCCAAATCATGACGTTGAGCCTAAATGTTGGATAAGTGGCATAAAGTCCAAATATTCTTAAATTCCATATCTTTGTAGAGTTGTCATCAATTACCAAAAAGGGGGAGATTGAAAGGCCCTTGTTTGGTTTTGATAATTGAGTGACAACTTTAGGTGGACTAACATGTGTGATGGTTGAGATACACAGGAGTTAGTTCACAGGTACATGTGTGTGAGCAACATATGCCATGGTGGAGATGGCTTGGAGATGTTGTGAGGCTCAACACATGAGTTGATAAAGGAGCTCATTGCAAATGAGACATGACATGGAGTCATGTGACCAAGAGGTGAAGATCACGATGAGGCTTGGCTTGATGGACCGGTTGCAAGTGTGAAGGGCAAGTTGAGGCTGCGAAGTGAAGGACCATGCGATGGTGAAGCTTGGGCAAGACTTGGCGCCGATGGACCGACGCAACGGTGAAGTGGATCATATCATTTGATGATCGTGTCGGTGCATGTTGTTGCATTGGCACAATGGAGGAAGACGGTGGAGATGGAAATGCGCAAGGCAAAGGTATAACCTAGGGCATTTCATTTCACATGTAGGGTTGAGTTGGGCTTGGGTCCCTCTCTCCCTCCCGCCGAGCTTGCGAGGCGGGAATCGGCGCTTTCGGGAAAACTGGAGGCATATTTTCCATTGCGCCGGATGCAAATTGTTGTTGGAAACATACTATCCATGGTGATCAAGTTGGTATACTTGTTGGATAGCATGGTGGAGAAGTTGGCGTTGCGACGCGGCGACGAAAGACGAAGGCTGCGCCCGGCGAGAGGCGCGGACGCCGGGCGGACGCGTCCGGCGGGCGGCGGACGCCGACCGAAAGGTTCGGGTTTTCGGCCGTTCGCCGGCCGGGGACGCGGGCCGGACGGGCGGCGCGGCGGACGCGAAGCGGCATCTTGCCGCGCGTCCGGCGCGTGTTGCGGCTCGGCGCGGAGCAAGGGTTCTGACAGAAGGCGGCGGACGCGCAGGTGCCGCGTCCGGCGCACGCCGGACTCGGAACAGAAAGTTCCAGAGCGCGGCGTTGCGAGCGGACGCGGGCGCCGGACGCCGCGCCGGACGCCGACGTGGCGGCACGTGGTTGGCCGCGGCGCCAACGGTCGTCTGGGGCGCGCGCGCGGGCTGAGGCGCCGGACGCGTCCGGCGGCCTGCGGCGGACGCGTCCGGCGCATGGCTTCCGAGCAAAGGAGAAAGAGCCGTTGGGCGCCAACGGTTGTGTTTGATTCGCAGGGACACGTGGAGCACGGAGGAGCACCGGACGCGTCCGACGGCTTGCTCCGGACGCGTCCGGCGAGTACTGCGGTGTTGCCCGAGGTGGGTAACGGCTAGTTGAGACCTTGGGTCTATATATACGTGGTTTGGCCGGCTGTGGCCGGTTGCTGAGCACGCCCTGGCTATGTTGCCTTGTGTGGTGGTGCTTGGAAGCCCTCTAACTCACATATGCTTGGCAGTTACCATCCGATAGTGTGAGACGAGCGATTCTAGTGCGAGTGCTTTGTGAGATTGCATTTGTGGCACTAGGTGGTTGTGTTGCAAGCCGGAGAGCTTGTTACTCTTGGAGGATTGTCACCTCCTAGACGGCTTGGTGGCAAGAGGCTCCGTGGTAGCACGCGTGGAGATACGGTGCTCCGGAGAAGAGATTGTGAGAGGTTCGGTGCTCACCTCGCGGGGATCGCGAAGAGTAGCCTTATTGGATTGCGCGTGTCATTGAGTTACCACCCTTGCGTGTGTGGGTTTGCTCGGTGCCTTGAGGGGCTCACTTGAGAGTGGTGTCTTGCGGTGCCTTGCGGGGCGTGCCTTGAGGGGCAAGTGACTTGAGGGTCACACCGAAGAACCATCTAGGTGAAAAGACCGGAGGAACCACCGAAGGTGTTGGTCGACACAACAGACGTAGCTTGGGGGCAACCAAGTGAACCCGGTGAAAAATCGCCGAGTCATCTTGTGTCCACACTTCGCGGTGGTTTGCAATCTCTTTCACAAGCTTTGTATTTACTTTTCTTACATTCTTGTATAGCTTGTGTAGTTGCTCTTGTGGTTAGTTAGCTTGAGTAGCTTGTTAATCACCTTCTTGCTTGTGTAGCTAGAAGTAGAGTAAGTTGCCTTGCTTAGCTTGTGTAGTTAAGTAAGATTGAGCTCTTGGGTTTGGCTTGTGTAGCTTTGTCCATGAGCATCTAGTGAGCTTAGGTTGGCTTTGTGCTTTTGCTCATTAGAATTGTGTAGGTGCACACTGGTTGCTAAAGTACTAGTTGCTTAGGTTTGTGTGACCTTGCAAGCTAGACTTGTTTAGTGTGCACTAGCTAGATTGGCACCTTGTCTTCTTGTTTAGGATCTTTTACAAGGTGCATCTAGAGACATAGATAGAGGGGTGAAAGTCTTGGTTAGGCCGATAGATTCAATTCCGCACTTATATCGGTTAGCCGGAGCAATTAGTTTTAAAAAGGACTATTCACCCCCCCTCTAGTCCGCCATCTCGACCTTACAGGGGGGACGGCAAGAATCCCGAGTTCCACTCACGAGGCGTCAAAGAGAAAAAAGAGAGAGAGAAAGTTGATGCTAGTCTCGCCTTGCTACAAAACAAAAAAAAAGAGGGACACATGAAGGTCCCCGGAGTTTGAAAAAAATTGAGGACACATGAAGGTCCCTAGACTTAAAAAGAAAAAAAAAGAGGGACACATGAAGGTCCCTATACTTAAAAAAACGATGATGACAAAAAAAGAGAAAGAGAAAAAGATTAAAAAAAGAGAGAAGGAGAAAAAAAATTAAAGAAGAAGAGTCTCCTCTTCTAGACCTTTGCAATTACTAAGGCCCATGGCCCGTGCGCACAAGTTGTGCATATGATCTAGCCTTGGTAATTACTTGAGTGGAGCTCATAAGAATAAGCCACCGTTACGTGCCCACATGAAGTTTCCATCCACATCTTTGTCGGTAAGGAAGAACACTCGTGTAAAGCAAAGGTAATAAAAGTTCACCAACTCTCTTGCTCATTCTTGTCTCCATGTGATCATACAAATTCTTGCTTCTCATGTTTATGTCATATGCTCTGGTTTGGGTGTGCTTGTGTACGGCCGTATACAATACATCCATAGGCTTTTTAAATTAAGCATGGTGCTTAGGTTAAAATTGCCTTCTTTGATCAAAATTTCGGCATGGTGTTGAATTTTGATTAATGAAATTGAGTTGTTGCCATAAGCAATAGGAAGTAATCTGTTATGGGGATTATTCAAGGTCTGTTTTACTTTGCAACTTAAACTTGACCTTGTTTGAGTTACGAGTTGGTTGAGCAAATAAAGAAAAAAAAATATTATTTGATCAATAAAAGTCCGCTCCCTGGTTATCCCAACCGGCGAGCCCTTTTGCTTGTTTTTCTTTTTTCTTTTTGTTTCTTTGAAAATAAAAATAGGTACAAGAACAAGTGTGGGGGAGTTCTCTCAAGCATAACTAACTCTCACATTCGAGATCTCCCCAAACACAATGCACAACATCAAGCAACTCATCATGCGAAGGACAAAGCAAATGACTTTCATCAGCTCCTTCACCTTCAACGGTGGTTTGTGCAACTCTACCCTCGCATCTCCTAAAGTTTTGAAGTTTAAATTGTTTAAATTAAAAAGATAAAACTTTTGACACAGCATCTCCATGCTATCCTTTGATAAAAAGTTTGCATACTCTTTATTCCTCGCCAATATTCCTATAACTTGTGAACAACTATCATAGGGACCCCATGTTATCTAAGTAATTGGAGTATGTGATATAGCTGGATGATTTGAACCTTGCTCTTTTTATGAAGAACTTGGGATTTATTTTACAAAAGAAAAACTCAATAGCATGCTCCTCAATGATAAAGAATTTCCTACCAAAGCCATATGACATGATTCATGTTTGCAAAAGCTTTTGTCATATGCTACTTGTCTGATCATTGAGCTTAGTCAAATTGTTTGTGACCGATGTTAGACTATAGTCATGCACCCATGATTGAGATTCACTTGCACCCACCAAATAAAATGTCAACTCTTACACTGAGAGTTGCGCATAACATGCACCCCGTCCACCAAAAATGCCAACTCTTACACTGAGAGTTGTGCACCAGTCCACCAAATAAAAATGCCGACTCTCAACCCGAGGGTTGCGCATTCCTTAGCTACCAAAAATCTACTCATTCCATCATGATACCTCTCTCCATTCCAAAATTCTTCATAGAGAGCTATGGGCTATGCTTATTCTTCAAAAAAAAGGAGAGAAGAAGAAGAAGAAAAAAAAAGAAGAGAATAGATTTTTAGCATACCTCTCATAGCCCATGCTCTCCCAAAAATTCCATCCTTCAATAAAGAGAGAATCATAATGCATGGAGTAGCCAAAAATACTACAAAGATTAGGAACCACCAAATTTCCACACACTTGCACATCTCATCAAGGTGTATGACTTGTGTCTTCATATGGTTTAGTTTTTGACTTCGCAATATATGTGATACAAGTATGCCTACCTTTTATACCTACCCAAAACTCCACTCTCAGCTTTAGTGATAGGTTGTGAAAGTGAGGCACCTTCAAAATGCCTTGGTGAGGAACCAACCACAAATATGAGCGACTCGAGAGTTTCATATGAGGAGCAACGCTATCTTTTTTTTACAAAACCATTCAAAAAAACCAAGTTTCTGATATGACTGATGCAAGGGGATTTGAATCCATGTTATTCCATTATTCAATTACCCAAGATACCTTGGTAGACATTCCAAAGTTCACAAGTGCAGGTGAAGCTTGGAATATCTTGTATGCAGATTATACATCAAGGAGATTACCCATCTTAGTCTTAAAACTTTACTCGAGGACGAGCAAAGACTAAGTGTGGGAGCTTGTTGGCGGTCCTTAACTCACATTTTATACCGCCAATAATTATATAAAATCCACGCATAACTTAGTGAATAGGGCTTTATGCTAATAATTTTAACAAGTTTTGGTGTTTCACTTGTTTTGCAGGTCAACACTAGAATACACATAAAATGGGCCAATAAACACAAGAAAACTATGATATAAGAAGGTGGCCCACTTACCGAGATAATCTGGTCTCAAACATACTCTAAAAAGCCAAGCATGGATCCAAGATGTGAAAGCCCAAAACTCGGTCCAACTCCATCGTGGGCTGCGGGAGCAGGGTGTAGTAATTTGGCCATAAATCCCTCATCCGGGGTCCGTTTTCAGTGATCCACTCGGCCACGCGCGCCGGCTAGGCCCGTCTTTAGCCTGTAGCTCCTTGCCGCCAGCCCAACACGAATGGAGGTGGTGCTTCTGTGAATGGAAGGTGGGAAACCACCCTTTGAGGTCAGTTTTGAACCTTCCAAGTGGGGGGGACACTTTTCCAAAGAGCTCCCTCCTCTCCACCTATAAAAGGAGGTCTCCTCCTCATTCAACACCACTCCAAGGAAGAGAAGAGCCACTACACCTAGAGAATAAAGAGCCACACTCCATGGACTTAGGCCCTAGCTAGCTATTAGAGCTTGGTAGTGGAGAGATGTGAGGGAAGAGTGGGGAAGAGCCGGACTTGTCGGTCTCTCCCCCAACCTTGTACCTCAACGAACACCAGTGCTTCGCTCGTCGGGTTTTCCCGCTACGTGAGTGTTCGTGTTTTCTTTGGTAATAAGTCTTTCGGTATTTATTCTTCACTTATACTTGTTTGCGGGTTCATCGACCGTCTCGTGGCGGTTGCTCTAGTAGAGGGCCCCTGATAGAGACGGGATACCCTGCGCGACGCTAGAGTAGTAACTAATAGCATAGACGTGGTGTCTAGGCTGGCGGCTACCTTCGTTTGCCTCGTAGTCCACAATTGAGGTGGTAGGCGGCAAGTGGTGACAGCCCTGTCCATCCCGTGTAATCCCCCACGTCCGGCTACGACATAGAGCCACAGGCCGGCATCACTTGGTAGACCAGGTGCAATCCGGCCCGAAGTGAGCAAGTGTAGGTGTAGTTTATCTACTTTTAGACCCAAAAGCCATAGAATCCTTCTCTCCCTCCTACCAACTCTACCCTTGGGTTGTCCTTGGACGTATTAGCTAGGAGAAATACCTCCGTTCCCTATGGAAAATACGATACCCTGAATACTTCCGGGTGAAAGCTACAATAGTACTTTCCGTATGCTTGCGGATTCTTTCTGCACACGATAAGAAATACCAACAAGTTTTCTGGCGCCATTGCCGGGGATAGACTTTTTATCTATCTTTGGTGATTGCGCTAAGAAACGTCAACAAGCTTTCTGGCGCCGTTGCCGGGGATAGACTTTTTATCTATCTTTGGTGATTACGCTAAGAAACGTCAACAACTTCCTGTCAACACCACCTGTTCTTCGAGCATCTAGGAGTGGAGCTCTGGTCACTTTATATATTATTGCCGAAGAGGGTGCATCTGTGTTGCTTTGATTCATGAAGACAAAAGAAAAGAGTGCATATAAATATTGATTGATGTCTTCTTGATCCCAAATGAGGTATGCCCATATTCTAAAAATACATATGCTCATCATTGTACTTTGTTTATGCTAATATTATCCTTTGCCAAGTATATGTGTCGTTGCATGCCAAGCCGATGGATGCATGTTATATCGGCTAATCCTTATTTGGATGGGCAAGTGGGCATACACTCTATCTGAATATGACTTGACTTTTGAGCCATTGAAAAATCATTTGAGGATCAAGTCATTGCTAATTTTATTGTTGAGCATGAAATTGATTTAGAATCAAAGATCAATTGTTTGTTTACTAATCATGGAGGATTTATTAATCAGCTTGTAAAAAGAAATAAGTGTTAGCATGAAATATCAAGCTGATTAAAATCATACTTGCATCTATACTAAAGCCAAATATGAGGTTCTTTTATCTGGCTTGGATTTATTACACTCCATGCAGGTAGAACATGTTGAGGCCTATAGCGATCCTTTGCTGATGGTACAGTGGTTTCAATGATTAGATGGATCAGTACAAGCTTGTCTTGATACAATTGCCAAATTTACTGAATTTGAGATTCGGTATATTCCGAGGCATAAAAATTTGAAGGCCAACATGTTAAGCTCAATACGCATCTGGCTATGGCGTGAGTGGGCGTAACTTTCATATAAAAGAATAGCCGATGCTTATTTTTTCTGAGCAGGTATAGACAAACCGGCTCAGTCGACTCCTGCGGTCGGCTAAGCCAGCCTACAATGTTCAGCTGACTAGGCCAGCCATAGACTAGCTAAGCTGGGTTAACAACCGGCTAGGCCAGCCTCTAGCCGACTGCTATATTCAGCCTAGCCGAATTCTAGTAGGCCAGCGCGGTTACTTTGCCCAAGAGGCTCTCAAATCGGCTCAAAATTGATCCCTAGTAATTTTAAAGCCGATTTGGATGGTTTGGGGACTCCCACATTGCAGAATGATCATGGGATAATTGTGGGAGAGATTCGTAGACTTTGGTCAAGCTCATCAAGAAGAAAACTGAGGATATCAAGGAGGTGACATCAAGCCACCAAATTGGACAATCATTATAGAGTGATCAAAGAGGTATTTGAAAAACTCATACAAGCTGGAGACGTTGCAAGATTGATAGTCTCCCAAGGGCAATCAACGGAAAAGGCTTGAGAAAGTCCTAGAGTGTTCTTCCAAACAATGGCCGATACATGTATCGCCCTTAGAACAAAAATAGCCGATGTATACATTGCTCTTAGTCACTGACCAGCCGATGTGATGGGTATCGTTGCTAGTCGGTTTACAGGTCAAGGAGTGTTTTCAAGTTCAACATCATATTCACTTGAAAACAGGGGGGCATGTGTTGACACTCAAATTGGGCCAATGATAATTAAATAGGCCCATGACGATTGTTTAGCCCAATCTAAAGAAAAACTATATTAGGGACAAATTAATAGTACCACATTGGTTTTTCAACGGGATAAGACCACCCCTACCCCCTATAAAATAAGAGGTACATGGCCGATTGATACCATCCAAATCAATAATCAACCAAACACAACGAAAACCAATCTATCCCCTACCTTTGCTCTATCTTCCAGCTCCGTGCTGCCCATGGCTTGATCCAGACGATCAAGGACGGTGCTCTAGGCTCGTCCGCTGACCTAGGGCAACCAGCGATAACAACTCTCCACTGGCAACAGATCTAAATTAGCCGGAGATCAACACACCACAGAACTCCAACACCGCAATGATGATCGAGCTACCCTTTCTGCCGTGGTCGGATCTAATCATCGACAAAAATGCTGCTCATTATCTAGTGCAATGCTGCTCATTATCCATTGGCTTTCAACCTTCCCCGGCAACGGCGCCAAAAATGCTTGTTGACATTTCTAACGCCACTCAGTGTTAGGTTGTCATCCCTAACATGGCGCCAAAAATGCTGGTACTAATAAATGCAACTGCCTCTTGAAATAAATATGGGATCCGCAAGCGCACAGATAATACCGATGTAGCATTTTAACCAGGAGTAATCCAGGTATCGTTATTTATAATTTTACCACCGGGAAGGGAATGCACTGGATAATGAGTGATGAGCAATGCACATGCAATAATGGAGAGCTTAACCTTGTCTCGTATCGATCATCTCATACGGGGGTAAGTGTCACATAAAATATAGGAATGAATGATAAGTGACATAAGATAAATGAGAGAATTTAGCCATATAAAATAATAGTAACCATCTCAACTTAGCACTCTTAAGTTTATAACACTAGCATGGACTAGGACGATCTAGGGTATAATCCTATGTTATTCTAACTATAAAGTCAAAGCATACAATGATTAGTGCAAGAACATCTAGCAATCATGGCGGGAAAAGGTTACATCTATCCATAGTGATATTACCAGAGAAGACTAGAGACATAGCAATGACTTCAATGTAATAGGTTTGTTCTGCTAGACCTACCAACGGGGGATGGAATACAAAGGACTCAACAGGACTATCACTCCCGCGATCTACCACACGACCCGACCAATAGGGTGCAATCGCAGATAAATACAGTCTAGGCACCACGCCTACACAATATTTACCACTCACCCATCGATCTAATGAGTAAGCGCTATACGATCCTATGCATAAACATAATTCTAGTCCAACTATGCTAAACATATAATCAAAGTAAACTAAGAACAATATAATTGAGAACATAATCAAATAGAGCAAAGTCAATTCTGATATAATAGAATAGAATAAAGTACTATTTATAGTATCCCGAACAATAATGAATATTACAAGAAAGTTGAAGGGAATTACCAAGAACTCCGACAGATCCGGACTCCAAGCTAGGCTTGACTCCCTCTAGATCTATTCCTATGTAGCTATGCTACTAAACTATGGAGCTCTAATTGAGATGGTGGCTCTGGCTTCTCTGAATTCTCTCAGATGAATGAATAGAGAATGAATTAGGGTTTCTCCTGGGGTCAGGGCCTCTGAATATATAGCCCCCTAGGATGCACCATAGCCCTCGGATCAAACCGATCTAAATGGATGATTATTATTCATCCTCAAAGGCGGTGGAGCAGGGATCCGCGAGACGCAACCTCATTGGTGGAGGTGGAGGGGCGGCCGCCCCTGCCACCTGGGCGGCCGCCCCTGGGCTATGCCAGGTGGGCCCCTGATTTGCAGGGTCGCCTTCTGGAGTCTTCTAGAGTATACAATTTTACCCGTTCGGTCTTTATCTCTATGTAATCCCGACATGTGGGCCTTCTTTTGGTTCTTTGTTGATAACCCCCTGCAGAAATAGACAATCACCAAAACTCATGGAATTCTGTCAGTGTAACCCCTATATCTAATAGGTGAACTCATTTTAGTCCTTTCTCTTGCTGCGTTGACGGTATAAAATTGATACTTAATCACCGTCAACACTAACCCAAGTCTATACTTAACCCCTGAGCTACAAACAAGGTAATGAGCGATATAGAGAGGATTACTACCACAGTCTTCTTCCAACCTATGGCAAGCTTTGTGACTCTTTTGCTCTATGGGAGCACCTAAGAAAAGACACCACGAGAGGATGCTTAACCTAGTACTTTTGGACCTACCTTACCCTGCGACGGGAAGTGGGCTACAAAGGTAACAAAGGGATTGTCACTTCCCTCGATACTACCACGTTTTCCCGGATAGGGAGCATCTACGAGTGAACCTAGCCCAAGCACCACGCTTACGCTACGAACGATTACTCTATTCCCAACCGGAAGCGAATAAAGTAAACTCGTAAACCAAAGAGCAATAATAACAAGAACTTACTAGTATTAGAAGTTGAATTGCAGAATGATCCTAGAACCAAGCCTCGGGTTAGGAGACTTGATCCCGTAGGTACAACCGGAGAGGAGACACCGACATGTCGGGCTTCCTTCATCTCTACCTCCACCCTATACTCTCTCTATCTATCTTGAATGCTAGGCTCTAGGGAGGAGATCCATACAAGGGACCTCTCTCACCTGATCCTCTCGGGAAATAATGAATTAGGGTTTCAAGGGATGCCTCCTCCAGGGGCCAGGGGCCTTGTTTATATAGCCCCCTAGGATGCACCGCAGCCCTCGGATCAAACCGACCTAAATGGACGATTATTATTCATCCTCAAAGGCGGTGGAACAGGGATCCACGAGGCTGACGCTGATTGGCTGAAGTGCCGGGCGGCCGCCCCTCCACCGAGGCGGTTCGGCCTCCCGTATATCCCTATATCTAATAGGTGAACTTATTTTAGTCCTTTCTCTTGCTGCGTTGACGGTATAAAATTGATACTTAATCACCGTCAACAAACTCCCCCAAACTTACCTTTTGCTCGTCCCTGAGCAAAGATAGACTCAGTGATGGAAGAAGAGAGAAGAGAGAAGCTGACAGTTGGATGGAGATGGAGGATGGGTGAGTTCAACAATTTAAAATGACTATCAGCTACAAATGCAAAGGTAGTTTTGTATAATTATGGCCATCTATATTTTGGCAATGCTGACCAGAACAAACTGCCTCCCAAAATAAATATTCGAGAGAACCTCCTAAAATAAACTGTGGCCAAGTTATTGTATGGTGGAGCTTCTTAGTCATGCGAAAACCAACTCACTGAATGTCAATGAATCATGGATGCACAATCCAAGCCCTGGCTGCATGGCCTAGTGCCTTTTCTGGCACGCAAGCCTCAGAGGTGGTAGAAAGACAAAAAAATGACAGATGAGTAAAATAATAGGTGTTTTTAAAAAATGCATATTCAAGAATCATTTCAGGCAAGCACATAAAGTATCAAGGAAGTCAGAAAATAGGATAATCTCTACAACTAATACATATCAATAAGAGAGGTAGCTGACTAACCTAGAACCAAGTAAACCACTGAATGTTGCTTGTGATCAGTTTTTCTGAAGAGGAATGAAAATGAGATAAATCTCATACTAAATATGAGGTTAAAAGTAGCTTTACAATCATTGGCATTGAGATCTAGTTAAGTATTTTTTGTTAATCACTCGTCACTTGCTCTATCATTTGCAAATCGAAACCCTTGATCAGCGAACAGCAGGGCACTATTCTACCTGTAGCAATGTAAATAAAGTCATTGAATTGATGAGCTGTGAACTGAGTTTGAATTTGATAACGAGAATAACGTTGATAAATTTTATAGGTGCTCTTGCCATCAATGAGAGCATGTCAATCACAAATAGCAAAATAAATTCCATTGGGAAAAATATCTTTGTAGGTGCCCATGTTGTAGGTCACTGCATGAAAATTGGGCAGCTAGTATAATGAAGTTCAGACTGAAGATCTTTTTAACCTTCTCAAAAGACCATGTTCCACATATTTTCAGTTAATTGACTTTCAGGCTTTGATGGGTTACCATGTCAATCACATTCATTGTTCTCTAAAAAGAAAATAAAGTGCAAGATTTTCACTTGGCGTTGAAGCAAATTATGGTGTTCTCAGGCTAAGAACAAATGTCCATCATTCTGTTGTTGCAGACATGAGACAGCATGAGTTACAATAAATTCCATCCCAACCCAACTACTATTTATAGCAGCATCTCCTATCGCCTTGATTTATTTGGTGTGTTAGATCCTGATTTGTGCAATCAGAAAGCACACTCCAAATCGACAGCCAATGAGGGCCATCAATATAACACGAATCAAAGTGCCGAGCGATGCAAGTGAATGCTAACCATATCCAAATCAGGCAGAACAGTAGTAGTAAAAGCAAATTGAGAAATAACAAAAGACGTAAGGAAACGATGAGCGAGGATGCTGCACCTGGTTACCAATCCCATGTATCTGATCGCCTCGACACACCTGTGTGCATCCCACTCCAGATCGGGAGTTTGACCTAGGGTTGACTCTGCCTAGCGATTCGGGACTGAAGAAGCTGACATCCGCGACGTAGCCCTCGAAGCAGCTGCAGAGCGCGAGGACAACTGGATGTGTGAGGCCTCATCCGCCTGGGGCTCCGCGTAGGCCGGCAGGGGCATGGGCAGGGCGGCTGGGCGGGCGCGTGCGGCGGCGGCGGCGCAACGAGCTGCGGCACCGAGGGGAGAGCGAGATGATATCGAGCAGTGGGCGCAGGCGGTGGCGGCGCGACGAGGAGTTGGGGGACCGTGCGGGAGAGCGATGGAGCACCGACCGCCGGGGTAGTTTCACGCAGGGGCAAGGTTAAACATCGGGTGAACCATCGCACAGGTGAGAGGCGAGGGAAGCCGGGCAGAACGTTATTGCGAGGGTAACTTTCGCTTCACCTGTGGACGATTGTTTTTACTGCGTATTAGTTGTAGAGATTCGTCTATCTATGCAGTGTTGTGATCCGCTCTTCGGTTCAGCAGGATTTTTCGTTCCCAAGTGTCCGTTAGTTCGGCCGTCGTCAGACCAGGCATCGTGAGTCGTTTCTCTCTTGGGCGCTATTAGCTGGAAGCTTCTCCTCTCCATTTGTGTCTGGTGCCTTCGTGCCCAGGTTCTCGTGAATTCTTGCAGCTGGTTTATGCTCAGGTGACTTTGATTCGCTAGCAACCAGCAGGTTGAGTTGGCCCGAACTTGAGAGATTGTCGGAGGACAGCCTGTAGTGTTCAGATCGATTTTTGATTGGTCCAAAAGCTAGCTTCTTGTTTCATGAATTTTCCAAAGCAAATTTACCGAAGCATTGTTTTTCTTCTATTCTCTTGACCTGTCACTTTCTTGCTACAGGAAGTAATCATTGCTTGCTAATCAATTTAATTGAAGCCCTATGCAAGTGATCGTTCAAGATTCCTGGTCTGTGCTTGTGACTAGTTTTATTAGCAATTCATTTCTCCATGTTCGATCTGCAGGTGTGCCTCGGTACTGTGCTCCTTTCAGTCTGGTGAGAGGTGGATGAACATATTTTTGGTGATTTTTCGGTGAATTTTGTACTAGCGTCGATTTCCTTTTGTGTATAACTTGGTCGTTCGAGCTCGGATTCGCATGCCATTTGTTGTGTTGGGTTTCTATTGCTCCAAAGAATTGTTCTAGGTACTTCCATCACCGGTTGGCATGAGTATTTTAGATTTGAAGAATTCTTGCTTTTGGTGGTGAATTTGGGACAACGACCGAATATTTCGTGAGAAATTTGAAGCTCTCATTCACCCCTCTCTGGTCGCCTTTCCGGTACTTCAAAATGCCACCGCAGTCTCATTTGTGTCCAGATGCAGCCGTAGTACGGATTGACTCAAACTGAGAGAAGGTCGGACCTGTGTCGTGCACTGTCCAGATGCAAATGCTATGCTGATTGCCATACAGCATACAGGAGCTTTACGCCATAGTGATTTGCGCGCGCCCATGCGCGCGTGATAAAGGCATACTATATATTTATCATTTTATTTGATAAATAGGGTAATCTCATTTTACACATGACAACGAATAGATATGACTCAAAAACATAATATTTGATGAGGGCACATTATATTGATATATATAATATAGGTTGACATAAACCCTAACATAGACATACTATTGTTCCTCATAATGGTAAATACAGAAGACACTTCTCAGCAAGCCAACATAGACAATCCATTGCTCTTCATGAGGCAGCACTTGACGCGAAAATCTTTATATAAACACTGAAAGCTTGTTAAGTGATGTGTTGACATGAGATAGTTGTAGGTAGTTCATGGGCTGTGTAAACCAAGGTAATTGATAGAATAATAAACTTTGTCAACCATGTTTTCAGCCAAGCATTATAAAGATGTAGCCTGCAAACCTGGCTGAGCATGCTGACGAAGCCCAATCATACACAGATGAAAGAAGTGATCTTGGCTGCTGCAAAGGACGACATATCAGTGATGATAGTTTAGGCAATTGATGATAATTCTTTCTCTGACCTCATGATACCTGGTGTCCTGAAACAAGATAAGTAAAACATTCAGGAACAGCTCTGCATTTACAACACAGGACATAGTTTGTCCGTTGACCAAACCAAGCCAAGAGATGTCCATTGCTTCACGCTGTAAACATAAGCATTCATGGCTGACTACATCTTCATCAGGTTTGTTACCAAGTGAGCTCCAAAGAAAATTATGAATGTAATAGATTTTTTACAAGAGAAACATATATGAACAGGGTTACAGATCAGACCAAGTTGGAAGCCGAGCGTTTATTGCTTGAGACCACATAGCTATATTTTATATTTCCAATAAACCGATCCTGAGACTTAAGGTGCAAGCTATAGTATGGCCGGCCATATACTTCAAGAAAAGGGACGGCACAATTTGAACATGTGAGTCTCTTCTAATACAAAACTAACCCAAGAAGATAGACCTGCAGAACCTTGCTGAACCTACTCCCATCTCTTAATAGCAATACCATGCTAGGATTGATCCATATATAGACAAATAAACCTTCTACTGATGGGATAAATGTTTGAAGAGCAAGGTAACTGCATTTGATATGGTTCAACAAGGCCAACATCTATGGCTACAGAAGTGTCAGTTATTAGTAAGAATACAAAACAGTTGTAAACCTGTAACTAAATCGACAAAAAGCTAACAACCGTGTTTCACTGCCTATTACTATGAACACCAAAAACTGAAATAATGAACTGAGATGCAATTGCTGGTTTCAGCGGACTGCTAATAAACTTGTTGTCTAGACTCAGTTAGAGCTATCTGCCAACCAGTCAAGGAACCAGACACACTGCATTCCAAGCGAACCGAGAAACCAAAGCAGCCTGGCAACCGAGAAACCAAAGCAGCCTGGCAACCAAACCGATTCTGAGATTTTACAATGTGCATATAAACTGTATCAAACCACTAATTCAAGGTTTAACCTATATATGGAAGCAATGGATCAGGAACACCTTGATGCCGTTACACCTGCTGATAGGCCTCAAAATGCACCCATGGAATGAAGTTGTCTCGAAAAAAAATTCTTGAGAAGAATAAAAACCATTATGAGAAACCTGGGCAAGCATCAATGAAAAATAATTTAGCTAGAACTCGATGGAATCAACTGGCTGTTGAGCAGTGAACTCCTTTTTTCTTCGTCTAGATGGATACTTCCTACACAGTAAATAATCTAAGAAAACGAGCAGCATCATACAAATTTGAAAAATGGAGCAAGTATGTTGAGGATGCTATAAACTATGAATTGAAACTTTATCAAAACATTGGAAGAAATATGACAAAGAGAAGGCAACAAAAACACATTGATGTTGCCGTACCAGATGATAGTCCTCAAAATTGGCCTACGAAATGAATTCCTGTGTCAAACCAAAATCAGTCCACAACAAAAAAAATCAATGTGAGAGAATTTTGTACTGTGTATCATCCTATGCGTCACCCAGACCATGACGCACAGCCTGCTGCTCCGTCGGGCTCGCTCTAGCAAATGGAGAAGATCGATGAACACCAAGAAAAAAAATCGACCATGGCATCCACATAGCCGCGCACCAGAACTTACGCCGCTGCATGTTGCGCCCCCCACGGCCGTGCTCCACCGTCGGCGCAGCGCCCCACATCTGCACCCCGCCTGCCGCCGCAGCACCCCGTGGCCATGGCCACCGCCCCCGCAGCCAGCAAAGCCACATCCACCGCCCCTCACCCCTTCCACTACAGTCCGCGAGGCAATCACTGCTGGTCTGCCTGCTTTAAACCTCCTTATCATAGACAGGACACATAAGCGCAATCTCCATCCTAGCTTTAAACCTCTGCATCCTCTCATCAGTATATAGGCAGGCATCTTCCTAGGGTGCTTGTGTGCGTGAGCACCAATGAGAAGAATAATTAGAAGAGAATGGAATGGACAAGAACACCTCATGGGATTAGCGAGACATAGTGAGGAGCCTTGCCTGCTATGCAAAAATTCAGCCCAACCTCCAGGAAATAGCCCTCGGCAAGCTGCAACTTTATCTACATAACGTGAAACTTTCTGAATCAATCAATACAGAGTAAGAATCCGCTCCCTCGCCTCAAGTATGGACTCACCCAACAAAGGACTCACTAAATGAACATTGCAACATCCATCAATGCTTGCACGCATCAGAAATCAGGAACTCACCACAGCAGAACAGGAGCGCAACATGACGAGGACACACGAACAGAGAAGCCAGCCTTCCAATTCCGCCGCCGCAGCCCGAGCAGGGCACGCTCCCTCGACGCCGTGATGCTACGAGAAGACCCCAGCAGGCCAGATCCGGCAGTGCGGCACCGCGCCCGTGGACTCCAGCGCTGGTTGCTCGCGTTGAAGCGCCTCCTTCGTGATGGAGCCGTCTGAGCCAGAGCGCCGCCGCGAGGCCAGGCCCACACGGGGCGCACCGCACAGGGGCTTGAGGCTACGGCGCCACCGGCGGCGCTGCCGCGACAGCAGCCCCACATAGGGCACGGGGGCACCAGGCCACGGCGCCGCCGCGACGCCAGCCCCACACGGGGCCCGGATCCGCCCGGCGCCGCGCCCGTGCCGCCGCCGCCTGCCATAGTCGTCGCCTACCATAGCCGCCGCCGTGGGAGAGGACGAAGAGGGAGGCCTGCCGGGCGCGCTCGCCCGCGCTTGCGGCAGCCGCAAGAAGAGGAAGAGAAAGGCAGAGAGGCCGCCTTCATCGCGCACGCCGGTGGCCTCCACCCGTGGCGCCGCCGCCGGCCCGTCGGCCACGTCGCACCGGCTAGGGTGGGCCCCGCCGCTTGCGGCTCCGCTCGTCTCGGGAGAGGGAGAGGGAGAGGGAGAGAGAGGAGAGAGCAGCTGAGCGGGGAGAGAGGATGGAGCCCAGGGAAATATTTTCCAGCGAACCAACCGCAGATGGACAACAAGAAAGGTGTGTGGCGACCATAGATTGGGCACCGTCGGATGGCCATCTAGCGCAACAGATTCTTTGCTACCGTGGCCACCCTAGCTCCGCGTTTTGGCTTCCAATTCTAGTATCTTTATTTATAGGGCTTGTTTAGATACCCAAATTCATCTTTAAATTCTACTATATAAAAAGAAGATTCTCCATCACATCAAAATGTCGGCATATACATGGAATACTAAATGTAGATGAAATCAAAAACTAATTACACAGTTTTGTTGTACTTTACGAGACGAACATTTTGAGCCTAATTAATTAATATTTGGATAATTATTACCAAACAAAAATAAAATTGCTACAGTGTGACGTATTATGCAGAATTAGGATACCAACTTTGGTATCTAAATAAGACCTTAGATTGATGCGTGCCAATTGAAACTGAACTGGAATCGTGCATGTGAACATGGCAGCATGTTTATTTAACGCATCAGATCAGCTTCGTGTGGAGCTCCAAGCGTCGTCGTCCCCCGGCCCTGCGGATGTGCGGTGCTATCGATGGCTGGCCGCTGGACCGAGCAGGGGCTTGCACGGCTCTGCTCCATCCCCTGCACGGCTCTGCTCCGTCCCCTGCATTCAACGGTCGTCCCCAGTGCTCCAGTCCAGGCACCGCCGGCTCTCATAGTTGGTGCTTAAATCCCACTCCCAGGGTCGTTCTCCGTCCATGTGGTCGGCGGCACTGGTTGACTAGTGGAATGAGATGGCCACTCTTGGTGATGTACATGTGCGTGTCCAGTCTCCAGTGGCGGACTCGAAGCTCGCCGGTCGCTCCATACTAAAAAATTGTCCTTGTATTTTCATTCACGTTCAGGAGGAGGAAACCAATCAGCCAACATAGTGCGTTTTCATTCAGTTCTAAGTATGGTTTTAATGTGGTTTTTGCGGATTACATCGAGTGGATGGTTTGCACTGAATATTTTGGTCATCTACGCAGGAGGTGGGATTTATGCCCATATGCATTTTGCAGTGCTGATTGCCATACACAGCAGTGACGCATGGAGCCAAAGATTTGCCAACGAAAAATCTTGATAATAATGCAACAACAGTCCATGGGATCATGCACATCCAATGGTCATCGATCACTAAATCATCATCACACAGCACTGAGGTCTCTGCAAGTGGATGACAGGAACCTTACCTCCCTCCCTCACGTGAGCCTTCAGTTACATCTGCAGTTGTCTCGTTTCAGGAACAACCGCGGCGGCGGCGTCCGCCCAGTGGGGCCCATCTTGTCGCCGTCGCCGCGGCTCATGTGGGCGCCTGGGGCCTGGGCGGAGGCGCTGCACCTACTCCTCGGTTCGGAAGGCTGCGGCAGCGGGCCGACGCCATCTCCGGAAGTCTGGATCCGCACTGGACCAGCCGTCGACGGCCTCGCGGTGGCGGAGTTGCCCGTGTGGAGGAGCACCGCGGCGCAGAGCGGGGAGGTGGAGGCGGCCATGGGCGGGCCCTCTGCCGCACCAGCGCTGCACGGGGCCGCAGGTCAACGAGAGGGACTCGTTCTTCAGGTTGGTTGTTTGCCTTTCTATATGTAAAATGTTCACGATTTTTTTTTTATGACTAAATGTTCATGATTCCCTTCACTGATTCAGGGTTTCAGGCATGCAATTGTATTCGCTACTCAAGATTGCAATTGAAAAAGTGACTCAAATGATGGAAGTGGCACATCCTACGATTGAGCTCAATCACCTACTCAAGACGAATTCAGCTCAGTTCAACAGTTTTGCATTTCAATTCTATTTGCTGTGCAGCTGTGGATCCAAATTTGGAAGAGCAGATTGGTAAACTAAGCACCAGCAGATACATGTTGTGGATGGAAGCATAGCTTGTAAGACATAATCTGATGATCCTCTCCTCTATCTTTCCTAGATGCAATCAAGGAGTAGCAGTAGTGGTCAGCATGGCTATCCATCCTTGGTCAACAGCAGCATCACATTAGGCCATTCGTAGGAGTAGCAGTAGACAGCCATGTCCATGGCTTACCTAAGATGACTAGGAGTAGTTGGGGCTGTACTCAGCCATACCTTGTACCCTAGGAGTAAGGAGTAGGTTGAAGTGTACCTCAAAGGTACATGGTAGGATGTATATATATCCATGCTATGCAATAGAAGAGATCAGCTCTTTGCAGCACATTTGCCTTCAGTTTCAGCCACTGCTGAAACCAAGCAGAGGAGTGTGTGTGAAGTGAGCTCGGCTCATCTTCTTCCTTGGAGTAGGGGAGAAGGAGAGGAGAGCAGGTGCTGCTCACCTGGGCTTGTGCCAACATGTGATATCAGCTCCGTGTGAGTTGTTGCTGCGCTTGATCGCCGGCAATGGGGGACACTGAGGCCGAGATAGTTGCGCAGAAGGCAAAGGAGAAGGCAGCCGCGGAGGCGGCGGCCAGTTCCAAGGCCCTCATCGAGGTTCACCGGGTGTGCAGGTTCAGCGGACCAAACACTTGGCCGATGCTGACCCGCACCAACTACCGCGAGTGGAGCGTCCACATGAAGTGGGTGGGTGTCATGGAGGCGCTCCTGGCATCCACGCCGGCTGAGTACTATGAGGTGCTCGGCGGATTGTGCTGGCAAGGACACGGCGAAGGAGGCCTGAGACATGCTGGCTTCGTTCCGGCTCGGCTCGGATCGAGCCAAGAAGGCCAAGGCACAGCAGCTGCGGAGGGAGTTCGACGAGCTCCGATTCAAGACCGGAGAGACGGTGGAGGACTTCGTGCTGCGTTTGCAGACGTTGGCTGGGCAGCTTGCCACATTCGGCAAGCCCATCGACGACGAGGACGTCGTGGCCAAGTTGCTGCGCATCGTGCCGCCCAAGTATGCCCAGCTTGCTCTGTCCATCAAGACGATGCTGGACTTGGCCACGCTCTCTCTGGAGGATGTGATGGGGCGGCTGCGTGTAGTGGAGGACCGTGCTCCCGCGGAGAAGGCCAAGCCGCAGCTCATGCTGACGGAGGACCAGTGGGTAGCGAGGTGGAAGGAGAAGCGCCGGAACGGCGAAGGCTCAGCCACTGGAGGCGGCGGCGGCAAGAAGGCCGGCAAGGCGCCGGCGGACAAGAAGAAGGGGAAGAAGAGGTTCCCCGACCCGAACGCCTGCCGCAAGTGCGGCGAGGGTGGGGCACTAGGCGCGGGAGTGCCCGAACAAGAAGCCAGAGAAGGAGGAGGCGCACCTGGCGCAGGACGACGATGACGACGGTGACCATGCGCTCCTGATGGGGGTGTATTGCGCGGAGCCGAGCGGCGAAGTAGAGGAGTTGGAGGTGGAGCAGAGCCCTGCGGCGTCGGTCGTCCACCACATCGACGAGCCATGTGTGCAGGTGCATCTGGGCGCCGTTGGAGATGAGTCAGAGCAGAGGTGCATCTGGGCTCTATGCCGGCGCTCCCACCCCCTCCAGCTGGGGATTTTGCCTATAAATAGAAGGATGGCCGCGGTGAGCACCACACCATCCATTCTCACACACTTTCACTCTCTCACTCTCTCCCTACACACTTCTGAGCAAAAATTTCCAGCAAATTTTTGTAGTAGAGTGATTCTCGGGTGTGGAAAGCCATCATCTTCCACTAACCCTTTCGCATCCGAGAAGAAGCTCTCTCTCTTTCTCTTGTAGGTCATGGGGAAGTTCTCGGGGATGTTCAAGAGGCGCTCCAAGCGTCACCACGATGACTCAAGCTCGCAAGCTCCCGACGACCCCGTGATCAGCTGCAAGAGGAAGAGCACGCCGAGGAGCAAGGAGAAGGAAAGGAGGAGGCGCCCCAAGAGCTTGTCATGGACGAAGCTGACGCACCGTTCCTCAACCTTGAGGAAGGACGGGAGATGCAAGCCTACTTCCACCTCAAGGATCGTCCCTTCTACAATACGCACATGTACGACCCCGACCTCCTTGAGGCTACAGGTATGGACTTTGAATTCGAAACCGTTTGAAGGCTGTCGGTTGGGAGGCAATCGAACCTTTGGACGAAGAAGGTTCCCGCCTCCTAACCATCCAGTTTCTTTGCACACTTCAGATGGGCGATAACGGTATTATCTTTCGCATCTTTGACCAAGAATATTTCATGCCATGGCTAGATCTGCTTAGACATCTTGGTTTCAATAGGAAGTGTGCACTAGAACTTGACTATGCTATTTCCGGTTTCGATCGCAACAAATTTTGGGAAGAGATTTCGGGTAGAGTTGAGGTTGGATCTTTCAAACCTCAAAACACCCAAATCCATCATCCCACTCTGAGAGTCATGCACCGCTGGATTTCCATGACTTTATTTCCTGTAGGCCATGTTAGATGGGTGCACAAAACATAGCTTAAGTTGCTTTATGCTATTGTGCGTAAGATTAAGGTTGCTCCCATAGTTGAAATATTTCATCATTGGCGGGATATAATTAGGCAGTCTTACGCTGTTACGTGCACCTCTATGGTTACTCGTCTTGTGAATGCCCTCGGGGTGCTGGAGGGTAGAGATATTGATTATATTACTATTCCATGCCCCATTTGTGATTGGCAAGTTTTACTCCAAGGGCACACCTTGAAGTCTGTTGGGAAGGACAAGGAGATTTATTATTTCTTCCCCGGTTATGCAACTGAAATCCGGTTACCTAACCTAGATATTTGTTTGTATGACTGTGAGATACTAACCTTTGATCTCAAGACTTCTGAAGAGATTCGCGGGGAGAACCTAGAAAGGAGGATGGCCCGAACAGGTGCAAGAGATGAAGGAGGGTCCAGTTCGCAGCAGCACCCGCCAGAGTTCGGTACCCAGGGACAGTACCCAGAGTGGCCTCCGTACCACGGTCACCCTGGGCATGCCCAAGAGGGCAACGGGAGCTGGGAACAGTACGTTCACTCCCCACATGTCGACGCCGGATGGGCCGATGTGGGAGTGGATGAGTGGGAGCGCCGCAGGAGGGAGCTCGACGCCACTGAGCCTCCACCAGTTCAGTCTCAGCCCGGATGGGAGACGCTCAACGCCCAACTCGGAGAGCTGCAGATCCAGACAGGTGAAATACGACACTCTCTCACTTCCTTCGTGCAGGAGACCCACCAGTGGCAGGCACGTCAGGATCACCAATGGGATGAGCTGACTACACGGATGCAGCAAGAGCAGGCGCAGCACGAGGCGTTCCGGAGGTACATGGGGTATCCTCCTGACTAGTGAGCTCCACACTAGCTTGGGGGAGGACCCCCAAAGGTACATGCATTGCATATTTATTTCCGCAGCAATTATTCTGTTTAGCATGTTTAAAATTCCAGTACTCTTGCATTGAAAAAAATAAAAGGACAAAAAATATTTCTCTTTATTCCACTCCGTGTTTGTGCTGTAGAAATGTGTAGTTCTACCCCTATTGAAATGATTGGTTGCTCTGTCTTTTGTTTCATTTATACCCAATTTATAATTAAGTTTTCTCTAGATTTTAGTTTATCAACTTATAATGTTCATCCTAAAATTTTGCTTTAGTGGGTGCGCATGCTTAATCTTGTCTAAGTTATTACTCAATATTATATAATGTAAAACGATTTATGATTTGAAACGGAGAGAATATTATATAATGCGAAACATCGGGACAAACAAAGTTTAAGACAAGCACAATAATGGTCCAAAGCAACTTTGTTTCTGTCACGCCAATGCAACCAAACTTATATTATTTCCAATTAGGTGAAGGGTTGTATCGTACTCCGCTTGTTAGTCTATATTTCTTAGAAGATTTTAACTGAAATATGGACGCCACTGTATGATTTTTCTTGGTAATCAAGGTCATCTCTCTTTGAGGAATCCAATTTAACAAGTGATTTTCAGTTCCGTTAAGTGAGACGCGTTGCTGCTGAGGAAACTTTGTTCGCAATTTTCACGGAGGTTTGCACATTGATTCACGATGGCTGTTTGCAAGTATGTTTGTCTGCGTGTACATTCACCGTTCGAAAATTTGACCTAGTTTCATATTTTAGGAGACCATCTCATAATTAAATAATTCTAAGTGAGGAACAAAAAAATCATACAACATGATTTCAGGGAAAAATATAAGTAGTTCAGTATTTTTCTAAGTTAAACAGTTTTTATGAATTTTTGAAGGCCAAATCATTTTTCATTTAATATTTTAAATGCATATTTTTAGTAAAGTGTTTAGATACTTCTGTGAAAAAAAAACCTTTCTAATTTTCCTGATAAAGTCTATTTGACCCTGAACGCGAAGTGTCTATTTTGTTTTTCTTCCAGGCTGACCTGAACTTTTTTTTTTGAAACTCAAAATTCATTATCGAAACAGGAGATACATACAGTAGTTTTAAAAGCTGAGAAAGATCGGATGGACTTTCTTCCAAATCAAAATCCGACGGGCCCCGATTCGTTTCGGGCCCAAATCCGTGGTCCAAAGAGGCAAAGTCAAACCGCTCCGCCTCGCGGGCCTTTCGGGTGGTAATCGCAAAAAAAAAAAAGCAGGCTTTCGGGTGCTGATGTTTTTTTTTCCATTTTCTAATGAAGAAAAAATGCGTGTTCTTCGTCAAAGTGTCAAACTGACACACCACTGTTCTCTAGCTGACTTGCTCCGAAGTCCAAACACGCTAGTCCAGTAGTCCGTCTAGCCGGCTCGTCGCCGCCGGCCCTCCGCCGCCGCGCAGCACTCGATCGATCCCCTGCCACCGCTGCCGCAGCCCGCAGGTCCTCTCCGTGTGCGGCGGCCGCTGCACCCCGTTCTTCATTCGCCGGAAGCCGGAGTAAGCGGATAACCCATCGATCCATCCCCCTTTGCTTGGTTTCAGATGCAATTTGAATCCGGGGACCTCACGCCAATCCCTGCGCGCAGTAACGCCAGAACGAAGAAGCATCGACTCGAGTGCGCAGCGCGGATTCTTCTTCAGGTAGTCAATAACTCTCCCTACGTTTCAATTGGTAGCTTCCTTTCTTTTTCTCCTCTTTCCTGATTGGTACCTACCTTGTTTAGCATATATAAATAAATGTATTTGTTATATGCACACACTAATCAGGTCTCAGTAGGCTGCCCTGTTCATGTTTGCAGCTTTGGATCATTTGTCAGTCACATAGGAATACAGAGTATGCTCCAAAAATAATTTTTTTTTAAAAAAAAAGAAACATAAGAAGAGACTCCCAAAATAAGTCATACATATACTCATCCACATGTTAAACTTGTAAGTTTTCAAATCAAAATTTATACTTTTGCAGCCTATAGGAAAAGAAAATTTTGGCTCTGATATTCGAATTGGCACTGCCCTTTTCAATCCCACTTTTTTATACAGGATTCGAATTGCAATATTATTTGCTGAATTATGTTATCGCAGTGGTAAAATACCTGGTGATTTTTTCAAAATCTGGATGATTTTTCTGATTATTTTAATTCTGTTTGCTGCAAGCCAAACTATGGTGTCCAGGTGCTGAAAATCTGCAGCCACATCCGCATGCCTGCTTTTGCTGCATCGGAGGATCTATGCTTCCAACATGATGGAGATCGTCTGAACTTTTACCAAAATATTGTTGTTTCCACACAATGCAGCCTATGTCATCAGAAGCCTGCTACTTTTTTAAATTGAATAAAAGCTTACCATGTGTTTGGCACCAAATTTGCCTTGGATGTTGGAGAGACACCACTCAAACACATGCCACAGTAGGCCAGCCTATATGTTTGCAAAATTGTTCATAGAGAAGTTTGTATGTATCAAAAAGATACAGAGGCACATGTAACTGCAAATGGATCACCAAATCAGAGTTCGCTGAAGTGACCTGGAAAGCATGTTATTAGACAAAACTGTACAGCCCAGGGACCTTCCATTAATACTTTTAGAAGACATCACAGGAGGCTTCTCCTGTGATCAAGAAATTGGCAGAGGTGGGTTCGCTGTGGTTTATAAGGTACTACATATGGCTAACACTATCTGAGTTTTGATGAAAAACTATCCTAGGCAATGCTGACACTATAGGTCCTTCGAGATGCAGGGAACACTTAAGAATGGCGCGGTAGCTGTAAAGAAGTTGATCAATGCACATATTCATGAGAATAAGTTCCAGCACGAGGTTGCGTGTCTCATGAAGGCGAAGCACCAAAATGTTGTGCGGTTTCTGGGATACTGTGCTAATACACAAGGTAAAATGGCTAATTACAATGGGAAATTTGTCATGGCAGATGTACAACAAAGACTGCTATGCTTTGAATATCTACCAAGGACTCTTGATGTTTACACTAAAGGTACGATCATGTGGAACCCAACATTTTTTTTTTTTTTTGCATTTTTCCCATAATTAGAGACCATTCCATAATTGGTAATGTAAGTACAGTTATTTGGTTGTTCCTAGTTGAGTACATTTGCCATTCATCCAACACCTAACTTTCATTTTACCATGACTTGACTACATATTGTAACCTTTTCCATCATTTCATCTGTACACTTATCACTTCTGTCGATTATCCAGCAATTTACACTGCCAACTATATAACACTAAGATAATGAGCAGAAGGGACAGAATCCTACAGTGGTCAGTTTAGCAGCGAATATGTACTCCTAGAGAAAAAAATTCAGAACATATCTATATCTAAATATTGTTGCAATTGGCTCATAGAGAACTGCAGAGGTCAGTTTGCCCACTATGGCCTTTTGATTGAATTGGAAAGTTGCAAAAGCAAGGATACAAGAGAAGGGGTTCAGCTTATATAAAGCTGCCCACACCTAACCACTACTTGGCATATACTTTGCATAAAGCAAAGATGTCATCCTATCCCTTAGGAGCCAAGGAACCTCATGTTCATCTTGAGGGCCAAGCAAACTAGCTATTGCAGGAATTAAATTGCAGAAAGGTAAGATACAAGTGCTAGAGCTTAATCCTATCAAATATATTTGGTCATACCATGCATACTTTATAATTTGTTTTCTAATAGTGTCTACTTCAATTATCAGAAAAATATTTTGATACTCACAAATTAAGTACTGGTTAGCCCTTCATCTCTTTTTTTGGTTGCATAACACAAAAAATAGTTTTTTGTTAAAAATTACAAATTTAGAGTGCTCCAACATTCAAGTCTCATGAAGTCAAAAAGAAAACATTCAGGTCTCATGATATTTGCATAATAATTTTAATTTTAATTAATTCTTTTTTAAAAAATAATCAAAAGGTATATGCCAACTCTTTTACTTTATACATCGTTTCTCTTCAAAAGAAATATTGCTTCTTTGTGTAACACAAAACTTACGGTTATAGATACTTGAAAATTGGAGGAACATAGTGGGGATATCAGAAGGAAACAAAGAGTTGGAACAAATAAGAGCTTGCGCTGAGATTGGATTAGAGTGCACTGACCGTAATCCTAGTAGAAGGCCAACTACAGAGCATATACTTCACCGACTTTAGCAAATGGAAAGTACGAACTTGTCCACAGAAACTAGTGAGAATAGTACATCTGTAGCAATCGTAAGTATTTTATACTTCACCTCTTTGAATAAATTGATATACACACAGTAGTTTCTTTCTCATATTCAGGCAAAGGTGCTATCATGACCTTACAATGATTGGATACTATGTTGTGTTTTACATATTGCTATAGGAGTTTGTAAATTCTTCTTTAATATGTTACTTTATTCTATTCAGCAACCAGAGTGTTACATCAGTGAAGGGTGTCACCCATCTGCTTGCACAGCTGAAAAGTCCAATGACGAGTAAGTTGAAATGCATGATGGGAAAATGTACTATAGTAATCATCCCAACAAGAATATGTTGGTTCCTAGCTTGTGCATATATATATTATAAGTTTGATCATGCATAAGGCTTACGTTATTTTTGCTCCATTATGATATCTTCCATTTAAATTTGTGGCAAACCCAAGATTAAATTTGCTAGAATTTCATATATAAGTCCTTCGACCCACTTTATACATTAAAAACATCACAGTGATTTTGCATAAATTTTGTTAACATAGCTGCTTTAAAATTGTTCCTCAATTCTATCATCATATTAGATATGTTACTTCTCTTCAAAATAAACAAGCTACACATATCATCCTTGCTAAGATTCTCATTTATCTACCATTTTCAGGCCACCAGTTAAGCAGAAAAGGGATTCTAAATGTCAACATGAATCTGTGAATAATCAATCCAGTGGCTATTACACATGGGAGAAATAAAAACAGAAAAAGGAGACAATTATTTCAATGTCGGTTTCCACAATGACCAAACGAGCAAAAATTTGGACTATTTTGTGGTAGTAGATTTTAAGGCGACTTGTAAGAAGGGAAAGCAGATCAACCCACAAGAGATCATTGAGTTCTCATCGGTGCTCGTCAACGGCTCCACCGGCCAGCTAGAGTCCTCAATATTCCACACCTATGTCCGACCACGGCTGCACCCCAAGCGACGGACTTTGCAGGGACCTCAATGGCATCCGGCAAAAAGATGTCGATGCCGGCATGGAGCTAGCCGTGGCGCTTCGAGGCACGGCGCATGGCTGCAAGAGATGGGGACAAGGAAATCTTCTCGCTTTTGCTTTGTCGTGGTAACGTGGGGGAACTGGGACTGCGGGAGCATGCTTGGAGCCGAGTGCCGGCTCAAGGGGATTGGCAGGCCTGCATACTTCGACCGGTGGATCAACCCGAGGATCCCCTTGCGGCGGCATTCAGCCGTGGCAAGCCGACGGATGATTTGGCGGATGCGGTCGGGGAAAGCAGGGATGGAGTGGGAGGGTCGCTGCGTGGTGCCTCCGACGATGCACGCAACACGGCTCGCTTCTTGGGGAGCTGATGCGGCGAGGCGTCGAGCTCGGCATCACAAGCTCGCGGCACCGATGCCGGCACCACAGCTGCTGTAATTCCGGGACTGTGTGGCCTTGTTGTCATTGGGAGCAATGAGCATGATATGATACCTCTCATGTGGCCAAGTTGTTGTTAGCGTGAAATCATGTTGGAGTGTTCATGTCGAATATGAGTCTCGGAGCCGGCCAATCATGGAACATCTATATTCTCTTTCTTGGGGAGTTGATGCGGTGGGGTGTCGAGGTTGGCATCACAAGCTCGCCGGCACCGATGCGGGGACTGCAGTTCTTGTAATTCCCAAGGTCGGGTAGCATGGTTGCCATTGGGTTCGTGTGGCTAAGTTGTTAGCGTGGAATTATGTTTGGAGTTCATATATGTCGAACATGAGTCTTGGAGACAACCATGGAAAATGTCTCTTTCGTAGAGCCAACTTCCGGGGTTTTTTTTTTTATTGTGACGTGAACTGGAGGGACCAAAGGCCCCTACAGGAATTTTATTTAAATAAAAGAGAGTACAGTATTACTAAAAAGTTGCTGAAAAAAAGAAGCATAAAAAAACAAGCTATTAAAATTAGGAAACAAAGAAAATTAGAAAAGAAGTACAGATTACAATAAATTCTGGATCCATTGATCAAAAGACGCTGAAGATCTTGCCTTGACCCTTAGGGTAAGGATTCATAATTCTTTCTCAAAGGTTTTTTGACTCGCTTTCTTTGTGGCTGAATTCCTTCAAAAATGAACTTGTTTCGGGTTGTCCATATTGCCCAAGACATAAGAATGGCCGCCACCATGAAGAAGGAAGCATTAGCTTGCTGCCTAATTTGCTCATTTGCACGAAAGATGTCAGTCGATTCTGCATATTGATTCCAATTAGGTTCCAGCATTAAGGGCAACTTAGAACAGGTGTTTCACTGTTTCCTCTACGGAATCATTGCATAGAACACAATTGACTGACTGTAAGTGCATCTGCTTTCTACTGAGAACATGTCTAGTGCTAATCTGTCCTTCATCAGTAGCCAAAAGAAAACCTTATGCTTTGGCCGACGGGCATTTTCCAGAGCCGATGAAGGGCCGAGGGACCTGCCCGTTTGAACTCGTGCTTGTATGCTTTTGAAGCTAAGTATTCTCCCCATTGTTTTCCAGCTGTCCTCCTGGTCATTAATGTGTATTTCTTCTTTCGTTCTTGCAACACTTGAAACTGTTGGAAGGCTTCGAGGAGAGTGGAAGATTGAACAGTTCCAGAGGTTCCCGCCGAGCTAACCATCTTGAGACTGTGATGTTCTTGTTTTTTACAAATGAGAGCAGTTCGGGGAACTCATCTCGTTAGAAGGTGGTTATTCCGGTTGTACGTCCGAGAAGACAGCTGGTTTCTTTTATGGAGGCCAATTTCTTGTATTCATTAAGCGAGACTAAGCGAGATCTCTCCACCAAAAAGACCCTTTTCTTGTATGATTTGGTAGCCTGCCATTTTGGTAATGCTTTTCCCAAATAAGCTTTACCCAAGGTATGTCCTTTTTGTTATAAAACTTGTCAAAGTTCTTGAGCAGCAGGGCTTCATTCTGTCTTTTAAGATCAATGACACCTTAGCCCCCGTCACCTTTTGTGGTGCACACCATTTCCTAAGCTGCCTTTGGCTTCCAGTTTTGCAGAGTTCAATGTATATATAGAACATGTGTGTAAATTATTATATTGTTTAGTCACGGCTAGTCGTCGATCGGTACTTTGAGAAATATATATGTGGCTCATAATGTATCGTGCACATTCGACAATGAGCCAGCAACAAGCAAGAAAATTTTAAGGCGAACATTGCAAACGGCTTGTTTTGTGAAATCCGTCACGGATGTGTGTCAACCACGAGTAGCATTGAAAAGAGGGTGCTGGAAATGGGTATCTCGAGACGGCCATTGAAATGTTTTTTCTTCTTAGCAGCTAAAGAATGTGTTATTGATCAGATATAATAACGAGTCTGAATCTAAAACACTCAGGTTGGTGGAAGGAACTAGTACTAACCAGGGCAGGCAACAATGTTGCTTCAGTAAAACTGTAAAACCAGGCCAGCAGCAATCTTGCTTCATGTCACTGAAATTTTGCACATGTTCATGCGCTGCACTGCTATGCACCTTAGACTAGCTACAGCGGCATCCGGAATATGTTACTGGAGTATGGACTTCCGGTAAAAACCGTTGTAGCGGCATACGGAAAAGACTAGGAACCACCCGGACCAGCATCCAGAACGGCACCGCTACGTACGGATCTTCCGGGACAACCACGCGGGTCCACTCGCAGCAGGCGCAACCATGCAGCCGGCACAGCGCGCGCATGCGCCCAAGCAGGCAGAGGTGGGCTCCACTTGTTGAAATAACAAAAGAAAAACTATTATATCTCACAAAAAAAACCAAATTAAATTTCGATTGCACCATTAAATCTGTTTCAATAAATCCTTTAAAACAAGATCCTACATCGATATATTTGGATAAAATTTTTTACACACACGTGAACCCTACTACCAGTAGTTGATATAGAGTATGATATATAAAGGATGATAGGTGCGGAAGAAATATGTATAGAGTATAGAATCTTGATGACTAGAATGAAATATTTTTTGTAGAGGAAAAAAAATAAAGTACTATAAGTGTGGGTAGTACTCGCAATGGGAGGGAGCAAGGGGGTAGTAAGCTGTTGGTGAAGGGAAGATACATTGTGGAGCCGGTAGAAAAAGTAGGGAGTAGTTAGACTATCCGCACTCGTCATACTCTAAATTCTTTCTCTAAAAGGAATCTTTCATTCTAGTCATCAAGATTACTTCCTCTGCACACCTTTCTTTCGCACCTATCATCCTCAATATCTCATACTCTATATAACTATCAATAATGAGACCTACATATTTGAAATAAATTTTATCTAAATATATTCATATGAGGTCTTGTTTTGAAAGATTTTTTTGAAACGAATTTAATGGTGCAATCGAAATTTAATTTGATTTTTTATTTTGTGAGTTATAGTATTTTTAGTTGATTGAAAAAAGATGGGACCCGTCATTTATTCCTCCTGCCCTATCACCGCCTGCTGGGTGGGTCCGCCAGCTTTTAGCGCATGAGTCGTACAGACGCGAGATTTCTCCGAAGTCAGCTCGTTCCGGTTGGTTCCGGATTGCTGCAGCAGAATTTAGGCCTTGTTTAGATTTCAAAATTAGGAGTCCAAATTCAAACGTTCACATACTGTAGCGCACTGTAGCAATTTCGTTTGTATTTGTGAAATATTGTCTAAATATTGATAAATTATACTCAAAAGATTCGTCTCACAAATTACAACAAAAATGTGCAATTAGTTTTTAATTTCATCTATATTTAGTACTCCATGCATATACCACAAGTTTTATATGACGGGGAATTTCTTTTTGCATAGTGTCAAAGTTAGGAGTTTGGGGTGAACTAAGGCCTTGTTTAGATCCCAAAATTGGGAGTCCAAATTCAGGCGTTCACACTGTAGCGCACTGTAGCAATTTCGTTTGTATTTGTGAAATAGTATCCAAATATTGATAAATTATACTCAAAAAATTCGTCTCACAAATTACAATAAAATTGTGCAATTAATTTTTAATTTTATCTATATTTAGTACTCTATGCATGTACCACAAATTTGATATAGAAAATCTTCTTTTTACATAGTGCCAAAGTTGAAAGTTTGAAATGAACTAAACAAGGTCTAAACAAGCCCTTACTGGAAACAAGTACTCGAGTATGCCTTCCCGAACGACGCTGCGGCTAGTCTTGCTCCCAGTAGTAAGGAATAAAAAATTCGGGTTCTGTCGTGCTTTTCAGGCAGTAGCAAACAAAGTGTTTTGCTGCATGCAGCGTTGCCTCAAAAGAACCATAGTTTAGTATTATTTTTTTCTTAGGCCTGGTTGAACATTGGCCTTGTTTAATTCCTGAAATCCAACCCCAAATTTCACTATGCAAAAAGAAGATTCTCCGTCACATCAAAATGCCGGCACGTGCATGAAGTACTAAATATAGATAAAATCAAAAACTAATTGCACAGTTTTGTTGTACTTTGCGAGATGAACATTTTGAGCCTAATTAGTCAAAGTTTGGATAATTTTTACCAAATACAAACAAAATTGCTACAGTACATGCTACAGTAAAACACCCAACTTGAACATGCCCAGTTGGGAACTAAACAAGGGCATTGTGGAGAGTGGTCAGATGCTTAGGCCGTCCAGAAATTGTACGTAGACCCCACCTCTTTATCCTGGCACCGCTCTTCAAACGCTGCAATGTGTGGCCGCGCCCTGCACCGCTTCATTGAACCCACCACCACTCACACAAAAGAAATAAAAAAAATCAACCATTATGTCTCCTGCGTCCTGCCACCATCGCTCTCCGTTCTGGAACCAAAGACTATTTTATTGTTTAGCCAGTAGTTGGAACCGGAGCAACTAGTTGCTCTGCTCTCCATTTTCCTAGCACCACTTGAAGTTGGCTTCTCCAGCTGCAGCGTATAGAGCGGTTCCAAAACTTTCTCTCTCTTTTCTTGGCACCACTCAAGCACTACAGTACATTGCAGAGGGCTTACTACCTCTTACGTCTGGCCCCATCTTACTACTAGCATCAGTAATATACACTGCGGTTGCTCTTAGGGACAAGAGAGAAGCAGCCAAGAGTAGAGAAGCAGCCAAGAGTGATTGACCAACTCTGAGTCTTGGTCCAGTGAGACAATAGCAAAGAAAAAGAGGAAGCTGAGCTGGAAAGGCGTACCCAGACGCGGAGTTGCATGGATTGCCAGATCGCAGAGAGACCCACTTCAAAAATACTATCGGGGAAGTTGCCGCGGAATCGTGGGCTCGTGGCGCACGTACCCGGCGACTGACGAACCAAAAGACGTACCCGGCGACTGACGAACCAAAAGTTCAAGTTCACACTTCACGCGTCGCTTTGTTTGACGTTGTAGCAAGGAAGGCTCCACCAGTGACATGAAGCAAGGCAGGCAACCAAGGACTGTCAATAATCCCTTCTTTTTCTTCAGAAAAAAAATGAGTTCTTCAAAAATAATCGGGAAGATGGCGCTTTGCATCGGTTTCAGGAGCAAAATGTCAGCTCAGCCAACTTTTCAAGCACCTTTAACGTGTGATTTTCCTTCACCCAATTTACCTCGAGTTATTTTTTTTTTTTGTAGTCACAAGGGCAAAAATGGGTAATTTAAAAGCATGTGTAGAGTACTTCGGGGTAATTTTTAATAGTGAAGAGGACCGCTGATTTAGATGCCGAATTAGGTATTTTTATTTATTTTCAATGATGACGGAGGTGGGTAATAATTAAAATGTAGGTTTAAAGGTTATTTTAAATTATTTTTAAATGGAAAAGGAGCCCATATTGCATCAATTTAAGAGTTCTTTTAGGCCATTTCTAATACAGGCAGAGACTGGTCATTTAGATCCAAATTTTCTTTTGATTGTCCATATAATGGTAATTTAATTAACAGTTATGGGTTACTTTATATTATATTTTATATATTTATAAACATAGGTGTGTAGTTTTGATACGTATAAATTTAGAGTTTTACTTTATCCTATTTTCATGCTTGGCAAAGGTGGAAAATTTACATATAAATGTACTATATGCTATTTTTGCAATGGCTAGATGGGTTAATTAGCAAAAAAAAATGTTTAGAGTTTACTTTAAGCTATTATCTTAGTTGAAAAGGAGGACACTGTTTGAAAAATATAATGTGATATATTCAATGGCTATTGTTGTTAATGATTATTTGGATTCACCACTTGATCTTTTTTTCTTCTATAAACAAAGTTGTTATTGATTTCAAGATAATTACATAAAGATAATACAATTACCTTGAAAGCACTCTTGAGTCTTGACTATTCCATATCAAGATGCACACAGCAAGATGGAAAAGCAAGGGTACATGTGGTGATCATTTGTGCCCACCGATTTGCTTGAGAAGACAAAAACCGATCATTTGTGCCAAACACTGCGTCAGCGCCAACTCCCAAGACAGTGAAGACTGTAGGATGGTGACATATGAAGGCAATTGATGACGAAAATGACTTGCAATGGAAGAAGATGAAAATCTGTTTTGAAATACCAAGTCATTCATGTAAAGCCAAAGCGACTAGCAGTTTTAAATCTTTAATAAACCCAGCTATGAAATCCGGCTCCGCCACTTTGTTTGTCATTGTCTTTGAGGTGATTCAGTGCCCTTGCATCGTCCTTGCGCATTCTGCCCTTGCATCGTCCTTGCGCATTCTCGTGTCTTGGTCATCGTCTGTGAGGATACTCATGGCGAAGCTACAAACAAATAAACCGTGGTACACCGGTACACTGCTAACTTACACAACTTTATTAAAATAATACGTGGTAAAAATAAGACCGTACGTTAAATGGCAAAAAGAAAAATTACCCTAGTGCATGTGCACCGTCACCAGGTAAAATGAACATGGTGAGGATACTTATGTGCTTATTAACCATGAAAATCCACTAAAACATATTTCGTCGTAATTATAATCATTATTTTCAAGCGGGTCGTCATAGAGCACGTCGTCCTCGTCGTCATTTCATCACTTCGTGTCCGCCACATGGTGATGTCACACCACCAGAGTCCCAGAGGGATCACTATGGTGCAATAATTCTAACGCGTGCGCTTGACACCTTTATGTCTCCCAAAATATTAGATGTTAAAATTTTTTTAACTTTGCTACTTAGTACTTTCATTTGTATTTAGTAATTAGTGTTTAATCATAAAGTAACTAGACTTAAAAATTTCTCTCATAAATTATAGATAAAATATATAATTAATTATTTTTTATCTATATTTAATACTCCATGCATACATTTAAGATTCATGTGATGGAGATAAAATAAAAAAACTTGGAATTTTGCATGCATCTAAACACGGCCTTACTCACAATATGCAAGTCAATTTCTCAAAGTTTAACATCTAAAAAAAGAACTCACCACCAAAACATTTTATGGTAGAGTTAATGAAACGAACCGATCACGATTATTGACTTAACGAATATTGAGATTTACTTATAAGTTACGTCTTTCAGATATGCTCACACACAGGTGTGGATGTGCACGGCTCATCGGTGATATTTCGCTATAGCATAATTTCCCCAGAATTTCCGTGACCTTTCTGTCAGCCTCTGCAGAGAGGCAGGCTACTTTTTTTTTTTCCTGAAAAGTCAGGCTACTCTGTGGATCCCACATGGTGACCGTCCCGTATGTCCCCGAAGTCCAAAATGCATTTTGCCTGCCATTCACCGCGTCGCCGTCGCCGCGTCGCCACCACACCACGCCACTAGAACATCCCTCCATTTCAGTTTTTGTTCTCCTCCATCGTCTTCGCCGGCGACCTCTCTTCGGCAGTCCGGCTTGAGGTTTTCCCTTCTTTGCTTGCTTGTCTTCTTGGTGGGTAAGCTGCTTTGACTGGATAGTTTCCTTTTCGTCTAGCAACAGCTAGCAGGATCAGTTTTGTACTTTTGTTTCCTACTACTCACTTGCTAATGGTGTTTTTTCTCGCACATCTTCCGATCCCGTGCTGCTGCTGCTGAAGATCTTTCAGTTTTCAAGTCAGTCAAGAGTTTCAGGCAGCACCAATGGTGTTCTCATAAATAATAACAACTTGGGGGGATCGAATCAAATTAAATCCTGTGCTCGTTCCTCTTCTTGGCGGCGGTGGGTAAGAGCATGCCTGTAGATGATTTCTTGATTTTGGAAACAGTAGTATCAGTTTTTGCTTAGTACGAATTTGCCGATGGTGGTTTCCTCTGCTTGCACGCATCAGATTTGTTTTGCTTGGTACTCATGGTGTCTCATACTTACTGATGGTGGTTTTCTCTACACTCTGCACGATGCAATTCAAACGCACATAGCAGCAGCTGGCAGACACGTCAGAGTCGGACATCTTCCGATCCGGTGCTACTCTGAAGATCTTTGGAGTTTTCAAGTGAGTTACATCTTCCGATCCGGTGCAAAACTCTGAGTTTTCAAGTGAGTTATAGTCATCAGTCAGATCTTCAACAACTGGAGCAGCACAACAGTAGTAGCAGCTCCTTTCTTGATTTCACACAGCACCAGTTGTGTCCTCATAATCAACAACTTGGGAGATCAGCACCAGTTCTTCTTCGTGGGTAAGCTTGCTTGTAGACGGTTTCTTTTATGTTATGGTGACAGCAGCATCAGTTTTGATAACAATGGGTTTCTCCTCTCCCTGCACGCAGGACAACTCAAAACACATATCTTCTGGTGGTACTGAAGATTTCAACTAGCACAACAGTTTGCAAGAGGTGGGTTTGGAGAATATGTGTTTTGCTTTTGCATTGTGCGGGTGTTACTACAGTGGCCTTACCGTTGTAATAGTATTTGGGCCCAAGTCAGTTTTCTTTCCATTTTGCAGGCTCTGAATGTGAATAGAAGACGGATAGCAGAGCTACTGAATGTGAGACAATGGAGTTGGACAACAAGGATCCAACTGCAGAACCAGTATCTCTGCCTCTAGGCTTTTTGAGATCCATCACAGATGATTTTTGCGATGAGCGAGAGCTCGGAAAGGGTGCGTATGGAGTGGTTTACAAGGTATGACGAATTATTTTCACTCCAATTAATTAACCTTCAAATGTTGGCAGCGGTAATTAATTAACGGATCAAACATCAATTCTGTGAAGGGCATTCTCCCCTGCGGTTCAGTTATTGCCATCAAAAAGTTTCATGAAAGAATTCTGACGGGTGATGACCAATCCTTGAGGATGAGGCCTCTTTCCTTATGGGTATCGGACACCAAAATGTAGTACAGCTTCTAGGTTTTTGTGCTGAATCAAGGGGGTTAATGATGATGAAGCAACCGAACGGGAAAGGCATTGTTGTTGAACAACTGACAAAAATGCTCTGCTTCGAGTATATGTGTGAAGGAGGCCTTGATAAGCATCTTTCAGGTACGTTTCAGAATCAATGGGCATAATTTCTCAGCTCTCTTTTTTTTTTTCATTTTCTCAAGTTTACATTGTTAGAACACACCTTGTAGGCACAATAAACAGAGCACTGGAATATGTTGCGGTTATTCTAGACCGAGTTAAAACATCTTAAATTTGAAAATCTTATATATATTACCTCAATATTATGAGCTAGTAACTAGATATTACTATTACTGCACTCAACCACACAAAATGTGTTTCATTGCTCTTCTTTTTAATCATGGTATGTCAAGATTAATTATGTCTAGAAAAAGTATTTCTACAGATGAATCTTCAGGTCTTGATTGGAACACGAGATACAAGATAATCAAGGGAATATGTAGTGGTTTGAAATACCTTCATGAGCGCAATATTATTCATCGGGACCTTAAACCTCAAAATATATTAATGGATACTGCTATGGTGCCAAAAATTGCGGATTTTGGTTTGTCAAGGTTGTTGGGTGAACAAAATTCATACACTGTCACTTCAAATCGTGCTGGAACCTTGTAAGCTACACCCTGCAACAATACCATTTGCTTTCTTTACTATGGTCTTCGATTGTGCTTGTGGTGTCTCAAACTCTTGATGTGTATTGTAGGGGATACATGGCACCAGAATACATAAACAAAGGTGAAATCTCAAAGAAAGTAGATATATTCAGTTTGGGTGTAATAATCATAGAGATACTCAAAGGTTGCAAGGACAGCTATCCGGACTATCATCAAAACACCAAAACAGATTTCCAGCACTTCACAGAGAAAGTAATAAGATGAACTAAGGGTCTTCTGTGCATTTGTACCATCGTTCTAGCTCACTTATTGTATATGCAACTGTGTAGGTGGTCAGAAATTGGAGGAACAGATTCGAAAGATCATCGAAGTACAAGGCACCAGAACTAACTACCCAGCTAGTAAAACAATGCATCGAAATAGCTTTGGAATGTGTTCACCCTGAGAAGGAGAAGAGGCCAAATGTGTCAAATATAATTAAAATTCTTAATGCAACAGAAGGAAGTTGTGTTCAAAATGGCAAAGATTTACTGGTAGATCACCAGGTATGATATCTTATATCCCCATATTGAGTATGCGGGCCTTTTGCGCTTTATTGCAAGATTAGACGTGAAAACTGTCCCAGAATTTACAATATGCTATTTTTGGGGAATAGTCATGGCATGTGCTTTAGTTCCTTTTTTCTTAATAAAAGTCACTTGATATATTTTTAATGAACGATATGTTTCTTTAGTTTTTTTTGTAAACTAACGGATAATACCAAGAGGCTGGTTTCTGTTCGTTGAAAAACAATACTGTTTTGTTCTTACCAGTTCCCACTATAGACTTCTAGACAAGAATGAACTTCAAATTCAATGTAGAGAAATTAAAATAAAATTTTGGACCTCTAAGCGATCTCAAATAAAAAAGTTGTCGACTATAAATTTATAGAGCACGTTGAGTCTACCTTTTGCATATACCATGTTAACATGAGTGGTCATTGAAAAATAAGAAAATGAATTACAACTTATGAGAACCTAAAATGAATATTTTGGCGTTTGAATGACCCATGATAAAAAAAATGCCAACTAGAAGTTGTAGAATATATTGAGAGGAACAACTTGGTGTAGACTATGTTAACATTTGATGTCATTTGAGATTGAAAACATGAATTACGCAATTAGAGAACTTAATATAAATATTGTTAGACATAATCTGCTGCCATCCCATCCCCCTGTACACAGCATGGTCGAGGACATGGAGGTCACCTTGTGTCGAGGCAGGCCATGCCTTGACTTTCTTCCTGTAGAGCATGGCAATAGGTCGTGCGCTGTAGAGGTACCATCAGCCACGTCTCGAGCTGATGTTAGAATAGTACTAGGAATAGTTGAGTACTGTAGCCATGTCTCGTGCACCCGATAAAGGGTGAGGTCTGTGTATAAATTCTATGCAATGCAATGGAAAGGGCAGCTTCTTGCAATCATATTCAGTCTTTGTTCTCCGCCAACGCAGAGACAAAGGGTATGCTGTGTGTGTGTTGGGAGCTCTGCGTCTCTTTCCTTGGTTCAAGGAAGGTCTCGAGGGGTAGGGTCGAGCAGGAGCTGCTCGCCCCTGTTCGGTGCTAGGTGCTAGCGCCAACAAATATTTGGCTCTCTAAACAATCTCGATAAAAAGTTGTGGATTTTACTTGGAAATATAACTTTGGTATAGACCATGTAGCATCCAAATAAAAAATTGAATATTAAAATCTGATAACTTAAAATAATTATTGAGCCTCTGAAATAAATTAAATAGAAAAGGAGTACGAAGTTGTAGATTGTGTTGAGACCTCTACATTTTTATATAAAGTTTATATTCATATGATTTAATATGGTAAAGTTAAAAAAATTTATACAAGAGAAAAAAGAGATGAACTGATTGGTAGGAGTCACTGCCATGTCAAGAAAAACCACCCAAAATCATTTTCAAATTTTCAAGGGTATTTTGTTTGGCAATGAAGAAGTTTGAGGATTTTTTTTTTTCAAATTTAGCTACTACTTAAGAGGTGGGAAATGGACTTTACTCTAATAAAAAGTTGCGGTCACGCACAATAAATTGTTATTAATTGCTTGACTTTTGAAAAAGAAACGATGGAACTTATAATGTAGCCTTTAGCTAAAGTGAAAGTATGTGCATGGCTGGTGCTTGCATCTCGATCTAATCACGCCCTATGTGACAAACCAGGATGACTCGCACGTAGATCGGTTCCTGGTAGTGACTGTAACAACCAGTCTAATTGTTTCTTGTGTACTTGTATTCATAGATGGGAATCCAGGAAGGGGTGCCACCATCGGGTGCGCTGCGTGAGGACGGCTTGGTGGCTCCAATTAAAATTGCATTGAAGGATCACGCACAAGCGTGGATCACAAAAGCCATGATGATATCAGCGGTTGCACCGCTCCAACCACAACGTGGGCCAGTTTTGGGAAGTGTGGATGGCTCGCTTGCTGCACTTTGTTATCAGGGGGGCGTAATGCGTCATTTTGGGTCGTGCACAAGACGTTGGCTTCCTTGGAGGACAACGTGCTCAAGAACTGGGCAGCTACAATCAACCTTGATTCGGGTATTGAGGCCCTAGAGAGAGAGCTCAAGTACGTGAAGGTGTTTCTTGAGTCCACCCTTGGGAAGGTAATACATAATGTGGCACTCGAGGAAATTCTGATGGTTCTTCGAGATCTCGTGTATGATGCCGAGGACGTCCTGGACGAGTTGGAGTACTTTCGCATCCACGCCAGCCTGCATGCCGAAGGTTGCTCCCATGCTGAGATGGAATACTTTTGCATCCATGGCAGCCTGCATGCCAAAGGTTGCTCCTACAACCGCGACACTGAGTACATGTTGGACGAGATGGGATATTTTCGCATCCAAGACATTCTAGGCCTTAATATCCAGTTCCCTTGGTCACCTCTGCTGTCTGTTTGTGATGGACAAACAAAGTTAAAATATAGAGAGAATGCCTCGAAAAGAATGCAGCTTACTGTAGAGAAAATGCAGCTCATGCATAAAAGGATTTATGACATTATCACACCGTTAGGTTCTAACTGGAGCACTATCCCAAATATTGCACAAAGTCGTCCTATCACTACCTCGCAAAGTATAGAGCCGAAATTGTATGGGAGGAAACTTATGATGGATAGCATCATACATGATATCACAAAGGGTAAATATTCATCTCGAGGTCCTCACATTATTCCCATTGTTGGTCCGGGGGCATAGGAAAGACAACCCTTGCACAGCACATATATCACAGTGGAGAAGTGCAAGGACATTTTGATGTCAAAGCTTGGACATGTGTCTCACTTAACTTTAATGTGAATAAGCTCATAGAAGAGATTCAAAGGTGTATCCCCAAAGTTGATGGTGAAAGTATTAATAGTACTGCTGGTGAGTTGATTGGGCAAAGATTAAAAAGTAAACGGCTCTTGCTTGTATTGGATGATATATGGGACTGCAGCGATGGGGATGAATGGAAACAACTACTTGTGCCATTCAAAAGGTCACAAGTACAGGGTAATATAATTATAGTAACAACACGGTTTCCAGCACAAGCACAAATAATGGTTCAAAATTACAATCAGTCAATAAATTTGCAAGGTATAGAAGATGAAGAATTTAAGGAATTATTCTTGGAAATAGTCTTCGATCATTATGATCAATCTATAAAGGACCATTCGTCCTTACTTGAAACTGGGTTTAAGATAGTTGAAAAACTTAAGGGCTCCCCTCTTGCGGCAAAAAACGTCGGTAGATTGTTGAAAACCCAACTTGACTTGGTTCACTGACAAGAATCTTAGAGAGTAAGGAATGGGATAATAGTAGCGGCAAGAATGACATTATGATTGCACTAAAATTGAGCTTTGATTACCTACCTTCTCAGCTTCAGCAGTGTTTCTCCTATTGTGCTTTGTTTCCTCAAGATTACAAATTCAAAAGAGAAGAGCTAATTCACTTTTGGATAGGACTTGAAGTTTTGCATTCATCACATGCCGAAAATAAAAGAGTTGAAGATATTGGGCAAAGTCATTTGACCGAGTTGGTCAACTATGGATTTTTGGAAAAGAAAGAGGGGAACATGGAAGAACTTGTTACATTATTCATGATCTCTTATATGAATTAGCACGAAAAGTTTCATCACTTGAATGTCTTTGCATAGACAGTTCCAATCTCAAGTGAGCTCGATAAAAGTCCTTCCATCAATGTGCCACCTGTCTATCAACATTGATCATACCTATGTGAAGAATCGATTGAGTCTCAAAAATAGTGTTGAAGATTTCACTACATTGGGTACAAGACTAAAAGTTAAAAAACTGCGGACTTTGATGATATTTGGGGAACACCATGGCTGCTTTGTGAAAGCTTTTGGTGATTTATTTAGGGAAGCAAAGGCCCTTCGTCTTGTCTTTCTATCAGGAGGTTCCTATGATGTGGAAGATTTGTTGCACAACTTTTATGATCTTATCCATCTTCGCTATCTTCGGATTGAAAGTTCTTTTCAATACCAAGGAAGATTTCCAAATAAAATTTCTAGATTTTATCACATGATGGTCCTAGATGTAGAACGTGGTGGCAGTATTATTGGTGTACCACAGGATATGAGCAACCTTGTAAAACTACGTCATTTTCTTGTCGCAAATGATGAAACACACTCTAGCATTGTTAACGTTGGAAAATTAAAATCATTACAAGAGTTACGAAGATTTGTGGTCAAACAAAAAGAGCAAGGTTTTGAACTAAGGGAGATAGGGCAGTTGGTAGACCTTCATGGATCATTGAGCATTTATGATCTTGAAAATGTTCAAGTCAAGGAAGAAGTAAATGAAGCAAAATTGATGCAAAAAGGCCAACTACAAGAGCTGAAACTACATTGGAATAATATTCGCCGATCTACCAGTGATTTCACACTACAAGAACATGTTCTCGAAAAGCTTAGGCCAAGTAGCAATCTTCAAAAGTTATCGGTTGAAAGTCATTTGGGAACCACTTGCCCTTCGTGGCTTCATACCGACCTTTCGTCAAAAGTTTGGAATCTCTCCGTCTAGAAGGTGTAGCTTGGGAAAAATTTCCTCCTATAGGAGAGTTGTGGCTAGTTAATGTGCCTCGTGAAGAGCTTTCAGCCAATATCCCCTGAACAAAGGTTTGGTAATTTAAGAAGGCTAGAACTTTGTAAACTTACAATGGTTGAAAAATGGGCTGTGCATGCCCCTTGTCAGTTGGTTCCTTTATTGGAAGTGCTTATCATTGAGGATTGCCCTCAACTTGTGGAGCTGTCATTTCAACATATTGGTTGCTGTCAACAAGGGAATGGGGTAAATGCAAATTTATTTCCTAGACTCACAGAGTTGCAGATTACAAACTGTCCACGGCTATTGTCATTTCCTCCCGTTCCTTGGAGTGAAGCTCCCCGCTACATTAATATATATGGAATTGGAATTTCATGTCTTGGTGAATTGGTTTGTGGAAAGACATACAATTTGGAAATTATGGGGAAGAATAATACAACCGAGAGCACATTTTGGAATGTTCTGGCCTTTCATAATCTAACTGGATTGAAGGAGTTGAGCATGCGCTGGTGTCAATTCATGCCACTGCGTTACTTACAAACGATGTCATCCCTAAGGAAACTAGAGATGTCTTGTTCAAGTAATACTTTTCCATTTGTTGAAGCTGACAGGCATGCCAAATACCAGTTTCCAGTTGAGTCGTTGGTCATAAGTAACTGCGATGCTAGTGGGAAAGAGTTGACACAGCTACTCGTGTACTTCCCGAACCTGTCATATCTGGAGCTGGGGAATTGTGAGAAGCTAACAGGGCTGGCTGTGAATGTGAGGGGGCAGCACGGAACGGAAACACCTGGACCATCATCTCCAGCTAGCGAAGTGGAGCGGCAGCAGGGCGCAAGAGCAGAGGATGACGTAATAGTCGCACCAGAAGAAGCAGAACGTGGCCTGTTGCTTTTGCCTCCCCAACTGCAGGAGCTGGCGATCTGGGGCTGCCCAGAGCTGAGCCTCCTCTGTTCCAATCCACATGACGACAGCAAGGAAGAAGATGGGTGGACTAGTGGAGGAGGATGGCTCCATGGTCTAACCTCCCTCCGACGGCTCAGAATCTTCGGTTGCAACAAGATCCTGTCCGCCTACTCGTCTTCATCCTTCTTCTTTCCCCTTCCCGGACTCCCTGGAACACCTTGGTATTACCAGAGCCGTGGGCACAGGGGAACCAGTGTCTCTATCAAATCTCACCGCTCTCACAAGTTTAGACATACACTACTGTGGGGATTTAAGAGGCGAGGGATTGTTGTCTCTACTCGCCCAAGGCAATCTCACCAAATTATCTGTCACAGGAACCCCCAATTTCTTTGTTGATTCTGAGCCCTCACGGGTGCGTGAACTAGAGATTCCACTCCGTTCCTCAAAACTGCAGGAACTCGACATAGATGATGTGGCTGGATTTACCGCTGCATTCATTCATCGTAGCCTGCTCTTTTCCTCACTCACCAAATTGGATATTTTCATGGATAATAAGGTGGAGCGCTTCACAGAGGAGCAAGAGGACCTTCTGTTCGTCAACTCCCTCGAGGAGATCTTATTTGCTCGGTGCCACAACCTGCAGTCTCTCCCTAATCGACTACATGGACTTCGCAACCTCAAGAGGTTACGGATCTGGTCGTGCGAAGCAATCCAGATGCTGCCCAAGGATGTCCTCCCAAGTTCACTGGAAGAGTTGAAAATTTCTTCTTGTCCAAAAATCCAGTCACTGCCCAAGGGTTGCCTTCCAGATTCACTACAAACATTACTTATCACAAGCTGCCCAGCCATCCGGTCGCTACCTGAGGTGGATGACCTTCCAAGTTCGCTGCGAGAACTAGATGTCCGTGTCAGTCAAAGTGAGGAGCTAAGGAGTCAGTGCCGCGAATTGATATACATCATTCCAATAGTCCGAGCCTGAGAAACCCAAGGTATAAAAGAGGTGGAACTACCATCCCACCAATTTCTCTTGCTTCTCCCTAACCCCATGATCCTCAGTCATTCTTGTTTCCTTTATTTGGCCACAATTGTTGTTTTCTTCTGGGTAATGCGCTTGTTCCATCTGCTTTGCAGGGCATTTCTTCATATTGTGTATTATTCTGTCCTCTGGAATCTCTCTCTGTCTATTCATAATTCTGAATTATAATGAAGTATGAATCTCTGCACACGCCTTCCACCCTATACATCAAACTGGTAAGTGCCTGTAAAATCACCTCTGTAGTCTCACACAGCTATTTACATGTACAGAATGTTGCTTATTTGCTTATTTGATGCTTGTTCTGGTTATTGTGCACTTATTAATGCAGTTTGTTTCGTGTGTAACAATAACCTAAATATTTTTTTTGATCAGGTGAATATGTTTATGTACTCCTGTCTTGCTGTTTTGAATCTCAGAAGGTTTACGAAATATGGATGCTGCTGTTTTTTTTCTTCTAATCAGTGGTCTGCACTCTTACAAAAGCCAGTTCTGCAGTAAATGGTTTCAGCCTTCCCATGTCTCTTGTATCTGAGAAAAAATGATTGGCTCTACTTCTAGTCCTGTAGGCAAGGTAGCAACTACATTTTAATGCATAAATTTGTAGGCAGAGGCTTTCTTTGATTATCAAGTGACGTAGCAGTTTAGTAACCCTCTGAGCTAGTAAAACCTGTTTCAACTATTTCTATGTTGACTTGAGGGCCTGAGGTACTGCTGCAGAAAAAAATGCATCACTTTGCTTTTTAACTCTGAAACTTCTTATTGGTTCCTACCTCTAGTATTTGTTAGTTATAAACTATGATATTCTTATTCCTTTTCTAAATGTAGGACTGATCTGTTGCTCCAACGTGGTGAATTCTATTCTTCTTAGATGCACTTGTCAAATTTCTTAACTGGCCAAGTGTAATGGACCCTGTATCTGTATGTGTTCTTCACCACTTGCAGGCATTCCAATTTCGATTAGGTAGAAACAGGAGATTACATTGACATTGTCATGCTACTATTTCTTTCGCGAAGAATCTCCATTGAAGTCACTTATTACTAACTTACTAACTATATGCTAATTCTTTTCTTTTTAGTGGGATGGCAAAAAACAATGCAATTCTCATCTCATCAAATAAAGCACAAGATAACAAGAAAGTTGTTAAATCATGCTACAGTGCAAAGTATTTGCTTTTGGCCATGTTTCAATGACTATTGAAGCTTCAGAGGTGGGCAGCCGAAAAACATTTCCAAATGGGCCTTAGTTTTGATCACTGAATTTCCAAATAGCAGACACAATTCTGAAACCGTAATATACTTTTTTCAAGTATCGAACAAAAACTGAAAAACAATTGATGAAAAATGACTAACTGGAACATTTTCCATGTAAAAATAACATGATTCTATTTTATTATGAAGGTATATTCTTAAATATTGCTGAAAGAGTGGAAAAGTTTTCCTGTATTCTGCTGCTCAGACATTGCTGAAGAATTTGTTTATTTGGCCATTGTTCCCATCTGCTGTGCAGGGAATTTCTTCATATTGTGCATTATTCTATCCTCTGGATTCTCTCCCTATCTATTTATAGTTCTGAATCCTAAAGCATGAATATCTGGACGTGCCTTCCACCCTGTACCTCAATTTGGTAAGTGCCTGTAAAATCTTCTCTCTAGTCTCATACAAGTATTTACAGGTTTAGCATATTGCTTACTGCTTATTTGATGCTTGTCATGGTTATTTATGTACTTCTCCCTTATTAGTGTCATTTGTTTCATGCCTAACAATAGCCCTTTATATGTTTTCAATCAGGTGAAACTCTAACGTACTTCTTCCTTGTTATTCTGAATCTCTGAAGATCTACTTAAATATGGATGGCGCTGGACGATTTTTTCTAGCCAAAGGTTTGCACTCCTAAGAAAGCCAGTTCAGGTTTCAGTCTTCCCGTGTCTCTTGGATCTGAGAAAAAATGGTTGGCGACTACTAGGAAAGGTAACAGACATTTTAAAAAGTACACCCTGTTTATGTTGAACATGACGTATATATTGCTTTGGTTCTAATTTCTCAAGTGATGAGCAATTTAGTAATGCTCTCAGCTTGTAAAACCTGCTTGAACTATTTCTATGTTGACTTGAGAAATTGAGGAGCTGTTGCAGAAAAAATGCATCGTTTTGCTTCTAACTATGAAAGTTCCTATTGGTTCTTAGCTCTAATATTTATTAGTTCTGAACTCTACTATTATTATTATTTCTTTTCAAAACATGAGACTGATTTGTTGCTCCAAATTGGTGATTTCTATTCTTCTTATATGCACTTGTCATATTGCTTAACTGATTCAGTGTAATGGCCCCTATGTCTGTATGTGTTCCTCATTACTTGTAGGCATTCCAATTGGATTAGGTAGAAACATGAGATTAGACTGACATAGTCATACTATTGTTTCTTTTGCAAAGAATCTAAATTGGAGCCAATTATTAAAAATATTAATATGCCATTTCTTTTTATTTCAATGGAACGGTGTAAAACAATGCCAGTATCATCAAATAATGCACAAGATAATGTGATAGTTATTGAAAGTCATGCTACATTGCTAACCATTTGCTTTTCCCAAATCTCAGTGACTACTCAAGTGTCAGAGGTGGGCAGCCAAAAAGAAATATTTAGCTTTGATCACTGAATTTCCAAATAGCAGGCACAATTTTGAAACTGTAATATTTCTCTCAAGTATCAAACAAAAACTATAAAACAATTGATGAAGAATGACTAACTAAACACATGTGAAACTTTTTACATATAAAACAATAACATAATTCTATTTTATTATGAATGTATATTCTCAAATATTGCTGAAAGAGTACAAATGTTTTCCTCGATGCTGCTACTCAGCTGTTGTTAGGCAGTTGGGCTTGGCGTTGGTGGAGGAAGAGATGGCTGTGCAGCTTCCATGGGCTCCTGTGACATGTTAAGGTGTTTCTTTGGTGCGGAATGAATGCCTACTGGAGAAATTGAAATCAGTTTTGTATGCTGCTTTAGTGGGTAAGCCAAAGATCAGAATTTGTTTTTATGAATTTATGCCAATTTGGTTTCTTCGGCACCTATGGCGATTTCTTTGTCAATGAATTCAACAACTTGTCAACTGAATGCTGATTCTCACTACTGAAAGGAAATCGTATTTTCCAGATGCATATGCAACACTGATTGGCTGATTGCCATACCAATACTGGAGTGATGCTTCGAGCCAAAGATTTTACCAATCAAATTACCTTGTGATCTTGATAATAATGCAACACAATTCATGTACATCTTGTGATCATAAGTCATTGAATTATTGTCACAAAAAAAGTCATTGAATTATCAGCATCCAACTCTGAGCTCTCTGCAAGTGAATGACTGGAGCCTTGCCTTCCTCACTCATGTAAGTCTTTTGTATCCCTTGTGCATATTCCTTTTTCTATACTTTTTCATGCATGCCAAATTAAATTGAACGGAACGATATATGAACTTGGCATCATCTTTGTCCCATGCGACACATCAGCTTCGTCTGAAGCTCCATTCGTGGAGCAATCATCATAGGCTTCCTACTAAACTGAAGTTTCGTCAGGTTTTGGAATGCATTCCATGTTGAGGATAGCTGCATCATCAACCCTCACTTTTGTTTGTTCTCTCTATATACCTTGGGGACAAATGGAAAGCGCGGTCTTCAGGCTATAACAAGAGTTTTTCATATATTATTAGGCAGATGCCTAGAAGGTTTTCTTCTAGATATGGCAGCTCGAAGGTGACATCAGCATTATGGCTGAGCCTGCTTGGTCATGACACTCCTCTTGGCTCCAAGTAAGTCCATACTTGGACAAAGAGATCTAAATTTTATAGCACATCAAAGACTTCACACGCCAATGTTACAGAACAAGATTTAATTGATTTCAAGAAAATAGCAAGACTAGTTGCTTGCATGCTACCTGATTGTTTCTTGGTGGCATATGAAATCAATAAATTGTATCTCTTGATGATATGTTTTATTTCAATTTTTTTTGTTTTGTTTTGTAGGCTGTGGGAATAAAGAGTGCGGCGAGTGGCTAAGCGATACATACCGGATGTTGCTCCTGTGTAGCAGCAAAACATGCAACAAGCACTGCATTGATGAGGGCGCTACCAGGGGGAAGTGTGGCTTCCTCCTCTTCAGGTCCTTCTGCTTCTGCACCAAAGAATGAGACTGAACAGAGTCATCTGAACTGCAACGGTGACTTGCCATTTTCAGCTGTAATGGTGAATTGCTGCTGAATAAGAGCAAGGTTGTGAGCTGTTGTGGCTGCTGAGATCTTTGAATCAATTGACATAAATCCTTTTTGCCAAATACTTTGTGAAGTTTGAACCAATCTCCATCTAGTGGGATATATTGTTTCACACACCTGTTGTGTCACGAGTGGGGTGCTTTTATATGTTCATGATAAGTTGCAGTAGAAATCGATGTTTAAGCTTTCCTCACATGCACCTTGCTGCCCAGACCTGAGGACCGAGCAGGGACTCTGCCCGCCTCTGCTCCGTCCCCTGCATCCAGCAAACTTGGTGCGCCCTCCATCTGCCGGCCGGCCCCCCCTGTGCAGGGACACCCTTAGCTATGGCTTGGGCGGTTGGGCCGGTTTCGTGGCGAAGATCTTGATATCTTGTAATCTTGATAATAATGCAACAATTCAAGGCATCATGCATATCCATTAATCTTCAATCACTGAACCATCATCACACAGCAATGAGGTCCCTGCAGGTGGATAACAAGAGACTTACCTCCCTCCCTGACGTGATCCTTCAGTTACATCTGCAGTTGTCTCGTTTCAGGAACAACCGTGCGCGGTGGCGTCCGTCGAGCGGGGTCCCATCTTGTCGCCGCCGCCGCTCATGTGAGCGCCTGGGCGGAGGCGCTGGACCTGATCCTCGGTTCGGGAGGCTGCGGCAGCGGGCCGACCCCCGCTGCCGTCTCCGGAAGTCCGGATCCGCACTGGACCAGCCGGCGACGGCCTCGTGGCGGCGGACTTGCCCGTGTGGAGGACTGGAGTATCGCGGCGCAGTGCAGGGAGGTGGAGGCAGCCATGGGCGGGGCCTCTGCGCCTGGCGATGCATGTTCATGGACACGCGACAGCTGTGGCATGTTGGTTGTTTGCCTCTCCTATATGTAAATGTTCAAGATTCCCTTCACTGATTCAGAGTTTCAGACTTGAGAGTTGGGACCTGCAAGTGTTCCCCACTGCAGATTGTGATTGTAAAGTGACTCTAGATATGGAAGTGGCACATCCTGCAACTGAGCTCAATCAGCTGGAAGAAGAATTCAGCTCAGTTCAACATTTTTGCATTTCAATTCTGTGTAGGCTGTGCCGCTGTGCATCCAAATTTGGAAGAGCAGATCGGCACCTGTACATACATGCTGTGGGTGGAAAGGTAGCTCTCCCTATTCTGTTCAGAGGCAGGCAAATGCATATTTTGTTCAGAGGTAAATGCAGCTGAATGTCTTTTGTTTTTTGTGTGTAGAGTATTGTTTTTTGTTCACGTCACGAAAGGCTGGGTAACGTCAATGAGCTGTAGTGACTTTTTGATCAACGTTTACACGTGACACCAACTTGTCAGATTGATACTTCTGTTTTTATGCAGATTTCAGTTTGCAAGCAACTAAGCTGTCTGGTGATCCAATGGTCAGGCGACAACCCCAATAGCTTTGCAGGTACTTACCTTCATTCAAGCCCGATACCCTTGCTTCCCCTTTTCTTGTGCCTCTACCTTTGTTCTAGACGTTTTCATTCATCATGCGTGCCAAGGGAAACAGAATTGTAACGACACATTAACATGTCAGTATGTTTAAATTTGTCTCCCTTGCGGCACATCAGCTTCGTGTGAAGATCGTCCATGCATCGTCGACCCTGTCCCTGGAACTGCGGATGTGGGATCGGTGGCCGGCCACTGGACCGAGCAGTGGACTCTGCCGGCCTCTGCTCCGTCCCCTGCATCCAGAGGCTGGCGCCATCTGGGAGCAGCTCCATCTGCTATTGCGCCGGCCGGTTCCCCTGTGCAGTGCAGGGACACCGAACACCCTTAGCTTGGGGGCTTGGGCGGTTGTCACTGGACACTATGGTGCTTAAAGCACGAAGAGGATGTTGGTGCTTAAAGTTGCCGACGTCGGTGGTTATGGTTGTGGTTGTGACTAGTGACTAGTGACTAGTGAGAGGTAGGCAGTCAACAATCTCAGTTTTGATCACTGAATTTTTAAATTGTACATGCAATTCGGAATTTTTTTTTTTCTCAAATATCAAACAAAAACTGTTAAAAGAAGAATGGCTAACTAAACCTTGTGAAACTTTGTACATGTAACAATGACATGATGCCATTTTTTTAGGAAGGTACATTGTTAAAACGATTGCTGAAAGAGGTGGAAATATTTCCCCGCATGCTGCTGCTCTGCCGTAGTCAAGCTTGGATTGGTGTATGATCCTTTCTGCTGGAGGTCGTTGTCAAGCTTGGCGGGGACAAATATGCCAGCTTGTCAACTGAAATGAGGCCTCAGTCTCATTTGTGTCCAGATGCATCCATAGTAAGTATTGACTCAAAGAGTGTTGCTGATTGCCATACAGGAGTGAAGCTTGGAGCCAAATGACCATGTAGTTGTAATCTTGCTAATAACGCAACAACAATTCGTGTACATCGAGTGATCGTTGGTCGCTGAATCATCGTCCGTCACACAGCTCTGAGGTCTCTGCAAGTGAATGGCACGAGCTTTGCCTCTGTCCCTCCCCCTGACGTAAGTCTTCTACGTCCCTTGTCTTGTGCCTCTACATTTTGTTATATTTGTTTTCCCATTCATTCATGCGTGCCAAGTGAAACTGAATTGCAACCGTACATGTGAACATGGCAGCAGGTTTTATCCCAAGCAGCACATCAGCTTCATGTGAAGCTCCATGCATCATCGACCCTGTCCCTGGGGCTGGCTGCCGATGCCAGATCCGCTGGACCGAACAGCGAGCAGGGGACTCAACCGGGCTCTGCTCCGTCCCCTGCATTGCATTCAGTGGCTCAGTGCTCGACGCCATCTTGGATAGTGCCAGGACCCCAGTACAGTGCGGGTACCGCTGGATCTCAGGCCGCCCAAACCTCTGCCGGGGGGCTGATGAACGGCCCGTGCCGTGTAGGTGTAGCTTGCTGTGTGAATCCTCGCGTAGCTGTAGCGGCCTGCGTGCATTGTGAAGTTCAGTGCCGATTCGTACCTCGTCGGTGGCTCCAGAGTAGAGACTTAAACTGAAATCCACGGAACACACATGTACAAGCGTGGTCGCTTGGACGACGGCACTTCCATTTATCTTAGCACTTTGTTCCTCTATATTTATGGAGAATGTGTGATCTCATAGAGCACGTTTTCTATTTCATTCAACAAAAAATCGGTCGTCAATGATCGATTGGTTTTAACGGCCCGGTGGCATGTTTAGGTGTGTTTCCAGTTTCTTCACCGCAACTCACATGCAAATATGTGACCTCGTCGTCGCAGCCACTCACATGCAAATCAACCATTACCCCGCTTTGAGCGGCTTGATTCCTTTCATCATTCTACAGCCTGCACCCGACATACTTGCTCGCACTTTTACCAAAAACTTACGTTTTGTTGGAGCATCTTCAACAAGTTGGTAAAAATCACTTGGTATATCTTGTGTTATAGCAAGTTGCTATTTTATTTGGTAAGTGAAAAAAGATGTGTCTGCAATAAGTTGGTATTATCACTTGGTAAAAATAGAGGATGACAAATAGAACCCGCGCGGACGAGGATCTCCAGCGCGCGCGGTGGCTAGAGCTGGAGCGATAACGGCCTTCTTCTCTGAGCTCGGCGCGACGGCCTTCTTCTCTGAGCTTGGCGCGACAACGGCGAGCACGAGGGCTCCCATGGCTCCTCACGGGCGGACGGGCGTGCCGACGTCCACGGCTCCTCTCCGGCGCGGCGCGACCCTCTCTCCTCTATCGGGGCAGGCATCGAGCGTCGGGGCGGCGGCGTCCTCGAATCCTCCGCATCTCCCATGGCCGGCGGCCGGCTCGCGGGCGTGCGCGGCGGCCGGCCTCGCGCGCGGGCGGCCTCGCTGGCGAGCAGGCGAGCGCAGCGGCGTCCATGGCTGGCGGAGGGGCCTTCTTCCTCTCTACCTCCCCCAGTCCCCTCTTTGTGCCACGAGCGGGCGGGCGGGAGCGCAGGCGGGCGGGCGTCGCGGCGATACGCAGTCGCACCGCGCGCGGAAATATCCGCGCGCAAGGGGGGGGGGGGGTGGATACGCAGTTGGGAAAATATAAAGTTGATTTAGTGAGTTGTTGGAGAAGTTTTTTGTGTTTTTGCCAAATTTATAAAAATATCAAGTTGATTTAGAGAGTTGTTGGAAATGCTCTTAACTCAAGAATTGTTTTATGAGACTCTGCTACTGGAGTCAATGCTTGTTTAGTCGGGGTGTTGTTGAGTTACAGCTACTCAGTTCTCATTGCATTTCTGTATTGGGATTTGGGAGATTATCAAATACCAAAGGCAACTTCCTGCTAAAGCCACTTCCCTGACCAGTTTGCACCACTTTAAGCTCTGATTGAAACAAATACATCTACTCCGAACCTTTAGGCCTTGTTTAGTTCCCCTAAATTGGGGGTTGTTAATTTGGCATTTGCTACTTTGTAGCGCACTATAGCATTTTGTTTGTATTTGTGAAATATTGTCCAAATATTGACTAATTAGGCTAAAAAGATTCGTCTCGTAAAGTACAACTAAACTGTGCAATTAGTTTTTAATTTCATATAAATTTAGTACTCCATGCATGTGCCGGCATTTTGATGTGATGGAGAATCTTTCACTATGCCAAATTGATAACCCCCAATTTAGAGGAACTAAACAAGGCCTTAGCGGCTGTTTGAAATGGAAAAACTGAATTAATTAATATTCCCTCAATTCAGACTTGACTACTTGAGATGCAGCACTGCCTAGCGGCTGTTTGAGGCGCCATTGTCTCCAACAGACATGAATGATATTGTGACAAATCCAACAATGTTTTAGGACAAAAAAATAAATATATATCTATGAGAGAATATACAAGATAAACTAAAATTTAAATTAACTTAAAGGGCCAAGGACCTATACGATTTGTAAGAGAAATGGATAATAGCTTTCAAAGAATGGATCCAGCTCATCAGTAGAAAACTGATTTGGCATCGACGACATGGTAAAGAAAAAGAAGAGGAGAGGAAGATGACAAGGTTTAAGCCAAAATTCAATTACTAGCAGGAACTTGCGTTGTGCTCTGAGCTGGGCATGCCAGAAAACATGCTATGCAAACTTACTACTGCAACAAGATCATGATGTCTGGAGCCATGTATGGGGTTCATCCATCTTCTCCTCCAGCAAGACTATGGACACATGGCTATGGAACTTAGCTTGTCAGAACTAAAGGATTTTTTTTTTTTTTTTTTTACTTATCCTAATAGATCGGTAGAGACATAGAAACAATGCACCTCTTCTGATTCATCTTCTGTTGCCATGACTTGCTGGTTCAGTTTAAATATCATCTTACCCAACGCCAATGACATCCTGGTCATTTTGGAAAGTATCAGGGGTCAGGTCAAATTACCTTTCTTCATGGAAATCATCGTTACAATGTGCCAGGCAATTTGGATTATGTGTAATAAGATCATCTTCAAGAATATTTCTCACTCAGTTCAGAGCTGCAAAGTTGGTTCCGACAAAGAATTTGCTCTAGTTAATTATTTTATGAGCAAAAGCAACCTACCACCCTATATATACAGATTTATGGCTACAAGGCTCAATGTAATTTTGGCTATTTTATTCTTGATTCTTTTTATTTCATGAAAACTTTGGGTTCTATTTTGTATAATTTTGCAGTTTTAATACTTTTTCAGTAAGGGCTCCAACCCCCTCCCGTTTCATAAAAAAAATTGCTTTGTCATTGTAGCCCCTAGTATGCCTGAAGTGTATCCAGCTATCTATGCTCCACTACTGAAAACTTTTCAATTGGAACGGTATAATATATAAACTGAATGCTGTACCATGATGCAATGCTAAAGGGGCAAGAGGGCTATAATTCAAAAAAGTAAAACTTTTACTTGAAACTTTACGTCCCACTTGAAGTTGTCCACTGCTTTGTGTACACTTTCCTACACAGTAAAGGCTAAATATGATGCCGACCATATTTTTTAGTGTTTTCACCTCCCAAGGTGCTGATGCGCTGCCAAATACTAGTACTATATCAGTTGCTTTCCCATTCATCTGGCACTGCCCATATGGTTTGTTTCCAGAGAGCATCTCCAGCAATTTCTAACACACATGTTAAATCTATGGTTATTCTAACTCCTAAAATAGAGTGGAGAGTGAATTTATTGTCCATCTCCCATAGTTTCCAAAAATTGTTCCCATAAAAATTTGAAATAAAGTCACCAAACATTTTTCATCCAGCCCTAGTTACCATTCACTACCTTTAGGTGAAGTGTGAAAATCTATAATCTTACATCAATGTAATAATGGGTATGGTATTTTTATATATAGCTTTGAGGACACATGGTTTTTCAAATAACCATAGTATGGCCTTTGTATGATGAGCGATTGTCAACATGCCAAAACAAGTGGCATGTGTGGATATGTCTTACTAACCGTGGCACGCGGATTCGTGCCAAACAACGGTGTCTCTTAGCTTGTGTGTGCAGGTGTCGAGCTCGGAGACGGTGGTCGACAGATGGTGAAGATCAAGCAGGCAGTGTCGTGCTGACGGACCGGGTGCGGTGGAAGACGGATGTGAGGCTTGGATCGAGGGACTTGAGAACCGGACGGTCAGCCATGGCTTACACTTAGAATATCGACAAAGTATAAGTGTACACGGCAGAGTCCTGCTCTGAAACTGAAACACTAGATACTACTAGTATTACTCAACACACAAACACATGTTTTAACTGTATGAAGTAATCAACGATTTAACCCATTATTTTTGAAAAAAAAATGATTTAACCCATTGACGTCAAGCTGTTGGAACGGCAACAGCTGGCGGCGGATTTGCATCAGGATGAGGCGCGGACCACCATCGTCCTCGCGTGCAGATAGTGAACAAAGGCAGCCCGAGGCCCCAACAGGACATTGATGGAGCTAGGCGCGGGTGACGCTCCTGGGCGGCTGCCTCCACACACCGAAACGGGATCAGGGAAGTGGGGGAGGAGGTGCCAGCGCGGCGCTCCGTCCACCAGTTGCCGCTCGGTCGCTGCTGCAGGCTGCAGCAGAACGGTCGCCTCGCGACGGCGGCTCCTTCGTCATCACGCGGAGCACGTGAAAAGGAATGGCTAGGGTAACGTTACTTTTGGGCAAGGGCTGGAATCCTGGCTGGGTCGGATGGGCTGGGTCCAAACGTGGCGCAGACAGATAGTAATTAAGGGGAAAAAATTAATTACCTTAATTATCTGCTTTAACATGCGTGCAAAATTTTAGAAAAGGAACACCGGAGCAGATGCCACTAGATTTGATTTCTGAAAAGCATCATAGCTTTTTAGGAGAGTGAATCTATGTCCAACTTTGGACATCTAAAGTTGGAAAAATACTGTAGCGTTTCGTTTGTATTTGGTAAAAATTATCCAAACATTGATTAATTAGGCTCAAAATGTTCGTCTCGCAAAGTACAACAAAACTGTACAATTAGTTTTTGATTTTATCTACATTTATTACTCCATACATATGCCGACATTTTGATGTGATGAGAATCTTTTTTTTTTGCATAGTAAATTCTAGACCCAAATTTAAGTATCTAAACAAGGCCTACATGGCCACATTTCTGTCGATGCCTCGTTTGCTGGAACGGCTGGCTTTTGTCACTCAACAGGAGAGCACGTGAACACCGGAAACTCTGTCGATGCCACAAATCCGTGCGCATTATTTTCTTTCCTCATCGGCATTATTTTCTTTCCTCATCGGCTTTACACCTTGCCATGCATCTTTAAAAACATTATGTGTGAAGCCTTAATCCAGAAAAGTTTAGGCTAAGATTTTGTAATACAAGAGTAAGGATGTGTAGTAGAAGGTCTTGATCTAATTACACACGCAACACAAAATTACACAAAGATTTTAAATGCTCCATTTTTTTATATTATATTTTTTTAGATTACACAGTACCATGATTTTCACACATATGCACAGGCACATCTGCACACTCATCTCTATAAACACTGACAGGCAAACTTTGCCCCTCACATCTTCTGAGCAACTCTTTTTCTCTAACTTACGCCGTGCTTCAATTCGGGGTGAAGCCTACTAACAGCATGTGGATGCCTAGGCACACTCTAAAATTAAAGAAATCTGGCCATATGGGCACCACCTTGGCCCAAGATGCGGGACCCCCACTAGCCCAACAAGCCCAAGACGCAGCACATCCTTCCAGCCCACTGCGCGTCCTTCCCGCCCATCGATCGCCGCTCGCTCTCCGAAGCTGAAGGCCTGCGAATGGACTTGTAGTCCAATGGTAGGACGTTACAGTGGGACGTTACCAACCAGAGTTCAAATCCTGGTGCTCGCACTTTTTTCTAGGATCTTCTCAGAATTTACCGTGTTATGCGCTAAGTGATAAGCGACGTTCCCGTTGACAATGAGGCTCCAGTGGTGACCTCGGGAATCTCCAGGTCTACGTGTGTTCATATGAGTGAGTGCGCGTTCGTGTTATGGGCGTCTGCGTTGTACTTGTGTAATTTTTATTGGTGAGCTCTTATCCTCCTCAAGTTATTTCTACGTGAAATTGTGAACTACAATTTGATTGTGAACCAATTATAGGTAATCATGGAGAGACATTACAATTCTATATTTTTTTACTAAATATTTGACCTATTTGTTGTCTTTGCTTTTAGGCTCGATCACATATTTTGCTATATGAGACATCTCCTATTCATTGTTGGGCACCATAGTGATTAATGTCGTATTTTTTAATCAAAGGTGAGTGTTATTGCCCGTTCCTCTACCGGTTATATTTTTACCAAAATCATAATGTTATTACCGAAAGTCGATTTTTGATGTTGAAAACTGTGATTTAGCTATACTATTTGCTTAACAAAGGTCATTACGGTATTGATGAAGTTAGACACCCCACCTATTTGTTTTAACTTCGCCACTGATTTCAATGAAAGGGGCTAGGGAAAATAAAATTTCTATTTATCTTCTAAAGATTTCTGTCATCTTTCACTTTTTTTACACTCATGTTCACCGCTAACACATACGATCTGCCGCGGAATCACTGTCCGTTCGTTCGATCTAGCAATGTTCTAGCACGTTACTAGCGATATTCTGGCCCATTATTAGCGATGTTCTGTCACGTTACTACTGATAGATCAAAAAGTGGAAGACAACCAAATCTAAAATATGCCATTGTCAGGTTACTAGCGATGCAACCCACCATGTTGATGTTTTGTAACATTTTGTTAATTTTCAAAGACAATGGCACTATGTTCACATTCTGATAATTTGCTTATTATTGCATATTTTACATTGAATTTTTTATGCACGCGGAATACCCAGCTATGAAATCCTAGCTCCGCCACTGTTGGTCATTGTCTGAGGTGATTCCAGTGCCCTTGCATCGTCCTTGCGCATTCTCAGTGTCTTGGTCATCGTCTCTGAGGATACTCAGTGCCGAAGCTACAAGCAAATAAACACTGATGCCTAGCTTACACAACTTTATTAAATTAATACATGGTAAAAATAAGACCGTTAAGTGGCAAAAAAAAAATACCCTAGTGCCTGTGCACCGCCACCAGGTAAAATGAACATGGCGTCGCTCGTGAGGGCACTAACAATGCAGTAAAATCTATTTATTACCTTGAACATTGTGGACTTAAATTTTTATTTTTTCTCCCTCTTTCTTGAATAAATATGCTACCACATCAACAAAATATCATAAGTAAGTTGTAATAAATAGTTTTAGACTCTGTGATAGAGTCTTACATTATGAGTGCTTTGAGGATACTTATGTGCTTATTAACCATGACAATCCACTAAGACAGATTTTTGTCAGAATTTTAATGATTATTTTGGCTGATTCTTTAGGTCTTGAGTCATAGAGCGTCGTCCTCAGTCGTTATTTCATCACTGACTTTTATGTCCGCCACGTGGTGATGTGACACGACCAGAGGGATCACTATGCTGCAATAATTCTAACGCGTGCGCTTGACACCTTTATGTCTCCCAATATATTATTAGGCTTTATTTAGATACTGAAATTGTCTCAACTTTGCTAATAGTAGTTTTGTTTGTATTTGTCAATTAGTGTCAATCATAAAATAATTAGACTTCAAAAATTTCTCTCTTAAATTACAGATAAACCGTGCAATTAGTTATTCTTTTTACCTATATTTAATGATTCATACTGTCGGTGTTTCGTACCCCGAGGGGTATAACACCAACGAGTAAATTTATATGCGTGCTCCCTAATCCGGATGGTGATGCAAGATGGACACAAGCGTTTATCCTGGTTCGGGCAAAGAATGCCCTACGTCCAGCAGTGGGGAGAGATTTGTATTATCTTGCACCGGGGTGCTTGTACAGGGGTGAGTACAAGGTAGTCCTGAGACTTAGTGAGTGAGTGAGTGTGAGTGAAGGTGTAAAAACGTTGTAACCTCCCCTGAACTAGGCCCTGGCATCCCCTTTTATAGGCCAAGAGGAGGCTCAGGAGTACAGAGTAGATAGGGCTGTCGTGGGCGTGACGTCGAGGTACATGCGCCATGTCAAGTCATCGAGACTGTAGACCCTCCCTGTGGTCCGGCTCGAGCCTGTAGCGGTATGGTCATTGATGGCCTGCTCGTCCTTCTCGGTCGTGGGCTGACGTAGTCGAGGTGCGGTGCCGGCGTAGCCGAGCACGTGCGCCCGGGAACCCTGCGGTATGGTCGTCGAGGTGGGAAAGACAGGGCACTGCTTGTTCCGTACGCCAATCGCGTCCGCCATCACTTCCTCGAGCGCCTTGGGGCCGGCTCGAGGGGTCGTCGTCCCGAGCGATGGGACGGCACGACGTGTTTGACGGTGCGGGGGCTTGACTACGGCGCCTAAAGGGGGACGTCGCACGTGGCACAGTGCGTAGCGTGGCTCCACAGTGGCACCTGCCATCCTTGAATCCAGGGGATGGGCGGCGTAATGGCGGAGGCGACCGGCGCACGTCCCACCATTGCAGGCCCTGTAGCCATGGGGTTAGGCGGTGTCAGAGTACTGTGGCGCTGTTCGAGCCCTGTAGCTATGTGGGTGCTCTGTTCAGGCAATGATTGAGGGCAGACTCGAGCGGGTGCTCGCTCGAGCATTCTCCGTCTCCGCTCGAGCGGTCGCTGGCTCGAGCGGTTTATGCTACCGTCTCGAGCGGTCGCTCGCTCGAGCGGTTTCCGTACTGCTCTCTCGAGCGGGTGAGCGGCCACTGTTCGAGCCAGAAGGTTTCTGAGGCTTTGCGGGCCTGGTAGTGGGCCGGCCCAGTGTGAGAAGGATTGGGGTTTCTCTGGTCAATTAGCTTTTGGGGTTCTTAGAGAGGGATGAGGCTGATTTGCTCATCTCTAATTCACCCCATTTAGGACCCCCTAATCTAGGTATCCGACAGTAGCCCCCGAGCCCTTGCTTGATTGTGAAAAAACTTCAAGCAAGGGATCATGAAGTGGAGTTGAAGTACCTAGACTTAGGGTCATGTTGTTTCGAGGAGTCGTTTCGTCCTTTCTCCGTGGGGGGGCGCGAAGGTCCCCCGGGGTAGCCCGAGGCCCCGAAGAGGAATGAGGCATTCCTCCGGGGGCTTTGAGATGAACGGGTTTAAGTAAGAGTATTATTAACGGAGTTGTAGCAGCTTGAGGTAGGAGATTTCGATAACCGTTCGAGCCCCCGAGTATTTCCTGCTCCTCTCGTGTCGAGGGAGGTTGTTTGTGTGACTCGAGCCCCCGAGCCTCGAATGGCTGGGCTGGAGTCGTGATCCAGTTCCTCGCTGGATCTCTTGGATCAGATCCAAGTGGTGAGAGGTCTGACACTACTCGCGACCGAGCGAGCGCCATACCTCCCTGTGAGCTGATGGCGGGTAGTCCAAGTGAGAGCTCGTCTCCTTTCGAGGGGAGACGGCTTCGTGGCCCGGGGGCGCTCTTATTAAAGCCGGGTGCTTAGTTTCCGAGGACCGGCCCCGTTCGAGGGGACCGGCGGCTCGAGTGCCTCCGTCGGCGGGATCTCTTGGAAACCTAGTGCCCCGCCTTGGACACGCCATCTGGGTTCGAGGGTTCGTTCTCGAGCGGAACCTTTCGAGGGTTCCTTCCCATAGGCGCCCCTGACTCGGGTGCTCGAGGGCGGCTGTTCGAACCCGTTCGTGGGTCAGCCTCCGCTCCCTCGAGACTTACTTGTGGGACCGGGGTCCCTGGGTTTCTTACCGTGTAAGGGACCGTCTGTCGAGACGTCCCGTCATTACGCATCCGTCCGTTGCGAACGGCGCGCCTTTTTAGGCGGAAACCGGTGCATCGTGGTGATCGTGGCTTGGCGACGGTTTCGCTCCGTCTCGCGACGCGTGCGCCCTGTAAGTGTAACATCCTAGATGTTAATTACAACTAAAACTTGATTTAGTACTTTATTAAAACTTAATCATCGAGCATCATGGCATAAATGCATCTATATTTTAATATTGTTTTGATGTGATGCCTTGTCTTACATATGAAATGATGCTTGTTCATGCTTTTGATAGCCTAGAGGTGTGTCGGCTAGGTCGAACTCGATTTCGTTTCAAAAACCCTCGTTTCCGACAAACTCCGTTTTACCCTTTTTCTCTAATTCAAAATCTACCAAGAATTTGGGGTTGGTCCAAAAAGCAAGATTGTAGGGCTTGATGAGACCTACAATGTTGGTGAACAAAGTTTTTCAAGTTTCCAAAAAGAATTTCAAATGATTTTGAAAAGACCGTTTTTCGAAAACCGTCCCCCTTTGAATTTTAAGTTATATTTCAAAAACTATGCATAATTTGGGAAAACACTTTTTGGAGAAAATGTGTGGTTTGAAAAGATGCACATTCCATAGTTTTGGAGATTTTCAAGTTATTTAGAAAAATCCAAAGTAATTTCATATATTTCATTCTAGGGTTTTTGTCCCCTTTTCAAAATTTGATTCAAATTCAATTTTCCTTTCAAAATTTGAAAATGGGCCAGTTGAGAAAATTGTAGAGCATGAAAAATTAGCTAGGGTCGCTTTTTGGAATTTTTCGAGTTTAGTTCAAAAATTTGGAGTAATTTGTAAAATCATGTCTCTGCTACAGTGCTGACGTCATCTCCTTTAATTCCCCCTCTCTGTTCCTCATCGTCGCCGTGTTCATGGCCGCCATGCCGGCTTGCCGGCCGTCGCCAGCGTGCGTCGTCGCTAGAAGTCTCCTCGTGCGCGTGTCGATCTGCCATTCCTCCGCCCAGCCTCGCCTTAACCCTTCCCAGCATGGAGTGCCAGGGGGCGAACTCCATTTTCTCCTTCCCCTGTTGCTGCCGCCATGGCTGAGCGCCGCCGTGCTGCCTAGCCATCGCCGTTGCTCATTCCACGCTCCCATCTCCGTCGCCATAGTCTCCGCTTAGACCTCGCGCGTCCGTTGAGCTCTTTAGCATCGCTCCTCGTCGTTCGGCGTGCTCGTGTGCCATCATCTTCCCCGTAGCCGGCAACCGAGCCGCCGCGAACTCGTCACGCAACCCGTCGTCGTCTCGTCGTCATTTTTCAAATTCCTTTGGCCCGAGGTCGCCTTCATCTCCGGCCTTTGATGCTTCCCTTGGTTTCTTCATTTCTCCACGGGTCGCCCCGAACGCCATCGTCGCCGCCGGAGTTCACCGCCGCCATCCTCGCGCCGCCAAGTTCATATCCCCGACACCGTCGAGTCCGCCTTCGTCGTGCGCCTCGTGTCCGCGGTGAGCTCCACGGAGCTTTTGGTGCTTTTGGTCGGGTCTAAGTTGGGTCGTCGTCGCTGCTCCGCGGGTGTTGCCGCCGGGCAACACCATGCCGCCCGGTCCGTTCGCCGCGTTTGCCGTAAGGATGCTGCGCTCGTTCTCTTAGGTCGTGTATCGCGTTTACGTCGTTGCGTAGGGGTGCTTGCTCACTTTAGACTCGCCAGAGAAGCTCCGGTGAGCCTCGCCGCGACAACCGAGCCCCGCCGATCCGCCATAGCCGCCGCTGGTCATGCCTCAGTGCCCCAGCAGCTGCATCTTTGCCTTGGGAAACTCCGTCGTGTCGCGTAGGGCAGCTGGGAGCAAGTCCCGTGGTCGGGGACCTCGCCGTCGGCAAGATCACCGTCGGTCTGCCGCTGCCCTGCTCTAGAAACGCGCGTGGACCAGCAAACATGAATTCGAGGAAGTCCAAGGGTCCCGGTGTAAAGTCCACGACTCATGTGAATAGTGTCAAATATTGGCAGGGACTTGATTGTGATTTTGTCAAAGCCTGAGGACCTTTTTGTAAGATTTCCAGGCCAGGCCTCGGCAGGCCGCCACTGAGCCGGCCTGTGCCGCGCTCTTGGGCCGGCCTGCTAGCGCCCGGGCCAGCCTGCTCCTGTGCTTAAGGCCGAGCCGGGCCGGCTTTTCCCAACAGTGCTGGGCCGAACAGGCCAGTTTCGGCCCAGGCGACTGTTTTTCTTTTTCTTTAGTTTTATTCTTTTTCCTGATTTGATGAATAGTATTGCAATTTGTTATTTTCATAGTAAATTATTTAGAGCTCCAAAAATTATAAAAATTTTTGTGTGTGCTCTTTATGATGTCCTATACCTAGGAAAAATATTAGATGCCTATTTTGGTTATGTTTTATATGTTTTAAAATTAGCTCTTTTAATTGAAAAATGCTCTTTCCTTTATTTTTAGTTATTTAAAAATCATGAAAATTATTTTGTAGCCTTCTCGTGCCATGAGAAGTTTTAGTTTAATTTTTGAGATTTATTTGACAACTTTTTATTTTGTCTTTATTTTATGCTTAGTTATTTAATAGATCTTTAATTATTTATTAGGCCTTAAGGACTTAGGGTTTGAGTGTTTTGAGAGTGATTGAAGACCTTAGGTCATTGATCTTAATGGCCTTTGGCACTTTAATTAGTTGTTTGTGCTCTCTTGATCAAGTTATTAGGGTTTAGTCGATGTATTCTTGTATGAATTATCTTGATCTGTGGTTGTCATAAGTAGAGTAGCTTCACCGTGTAACCCTAGGTTTTGTTTAATTAATGTTGTTAGAGTACAACCGTATCGTGAAGGAAAGTTGTACTCAAGTTAATCTAGTTGTTATGCTTTCATCCATGTATCATCATGCATCATGCCATGAGCTCATCATACTGAGGCACACATCATTACCTACGTGTAGTCATTTCGAGAGTGAGATGGACCGCGTTAATTGAAGTTCGGAAGATGTCATCCGACAACGGTGTCGAGGAGATTATCCACCAATGATGACAAGTCATCTCTCTTGATGTTGATGTTATCCATCCATGGTGTTGATGTCAAGTCGACAATTGGAATCTAACTTCACCGCAACACGAGGCAAGCCCGGAGCATGCAACCCATTTCTATTTACGCAAATATTTTACACTATAAGTCTAGTGTATTGTGCATTAAGTTAATAGGATTTGGTTGATACCGTTGCCGCATGACTACCTTGATCTACTTTTACATCATGATATCCCACTAGTATGTGTAGGTCGATTTCTTATGCTTAGCCATGCTTAGACTTCGGTAGAAGTTGTAGGCCGTTAATCTTTGATCATGATTTACCATTGTATCTTTGCTTCTCTAGACCTAAAGATGGGTCACGAGGGCATAAGAATATGGTTATATTAAATTGAGACCGGTCGGGTAACTTGCATCGGGAATGGAGTCTTGATGTAGTGTTTCCGACTTGTCGATTAAGGACCGGCCGTTGTTTGGCCACTGGACAAGACTTTGCAACTACTCACATATCTACGGAAAAGCTTTACCCTAGGATAATCTAAGGACTAGTACGGTGAGCCCGTGCACCGGGAGTGGCGAGATGGCGGGAGTACAATACCCTCGTGGGCCGTGTCCCCCGGATTGGAGGTGTAAGTGTACTCTCGGGTGGCGCGGAAGCTGAGCCTAGTTCTAGAATGTCCGACGGTATTGTTGATATAATTGTGGGTTAGAGTCCCACTTATATCGTGTGTTTAGGGATCCTCAGCTGAGTAAATCGGTTCGAATCATCGTGCTCCTCGGTTATGGAGACTTGATCCTCCGACCATACATCGTAGCAATCAAGTGAAATATGAAAGAATTGGTTCTTGGTGGCTCTTGGTTTCAAGAAGAAGGCAGTTGGAAAGATAATCTCAAGTGTAATGCTTAATATGATTCTTGGAAATAGAACAGTGCTAATCTAGCTTTAGTAGGTTGAATTAAACCGATGCTTTTATCCCGTTTAAAATATTGAAAGTAAGGTTTCAAGATTAGTAATGCATTTCTCGCAAAACTTTCCTTTTCTAGCTCAACTACTCAAAAGCCAAGATATCCTTGAGAGTCTTTTCTTTTAGTCGGGTAAGTCTTGCGGAGTACCTTCATGTACTCGGGGTTTGTTCTACCCTGTTGCAGGTGTGCCGACAGTTGCTCCTAACCATGTTGTGTCGTTGGGCTCGACATGATTTGGTTGCCTCTCGCAACTTAGATGTCCTATCTAAGTTGTCTCCGTAGCTCTACTCTACTTCCACATTTAAGTTAAGTTTGTAAAAGTTGACTTATTGATTTTGTAAACTTTTTAATGTTATCATTCTTCCGTACTCGATATATATATTTTTGTAACAAATGTTGTAATGTTGTGGTTACTCCATTGTTGATCCCGGGTATGAGTGTAAAAAGTGGTTCAATCGGTGTTCGTTAAGAACATCGACGGGGCTTCAAAAGTCGTGTGGAACACATGCATAGTAATCTCGAGGTCTCGTTAAGACGAGGATTAGTGCATGTGGGCCACATTACTTAGGAGGTTTTGCCACAGTTGGTATCAGAGCTCATACTTTGGATCAGCTACAACATTACATTTGAAAACTTCAAAATGATTTTACAATATAAAAGATTTTGAATTTAACAAATTAAAAATGGATCCTTATCTATTTTCTTTCTTGCTGGAAGACTTTGGGAAGTTTCTCGGTACTTCTTCAAATGGTCAACATGGAAGTCAACTTCCTCAACAAAAGCTTCATTTGAAGTGTCTTTTAACAGTTGTCTAACAAGCCCTCTAATTCACTAACTTGGTGAAGATGAAGTTTTCTAACATTGTGAGGACGTATAGGACGAGCATATCATATGAAAATCTTTTGGAAGTTAAAATATCCCCTTAAGGTTGGAATGGTTATATTCCTTTATGACTATTCTATTGCTAAATTTCGTCATATACCAGGATTGCTTATTAATTGAATCTTTTATTCCATAAATTTCGATCTTTGGGAATTTGTGGAATATACCTTGATATACATCATTATCTTAAAGATGAAACCATTACGAATTCTTGATTCTTTTGTTGAGTATGTGTCATGCCTTGATTTCTTTCAACTCCGACACATACTATCTCCTTGGTGTCACTTGATGACATATATCTTGCTTGTACATAACTTGATTATGTTCTCTAAGGTACCATGATCTATGACCAGGAAACAGCGACGAAACCTGGAGTCTCCTGTGGCTTATGACCATAAGGAAATACTGTTGGGCGTTCACTAATGTCGGGGTCTATGATCATGAAACCTTATAGTTCACAATTAGTGTGTTCACATTCTTTGAACATGCTAATCTCTTGACCTTCATATCCGACAAATGTTTGTCGAAAGTCATTATGATGTGTTCTATGGTGGTGCTTACAACTCCTTCCTTATGTTTGAAGGACAGTTATACCCTTTATAATTGTTCCATTGCTGAATCTCATCTTATACCAGGTTTTTATCACTCGTTAATAATCCCGTACTCCATAAGTTCCCGATCCTTGGGAATTTGTGGAATATGCCCCGAAGTACACTATTACCTTGAAAACCGAAACCGGTGTGAATCCTTAAATTCTTTTTGCCGAGTATGTGTTATACTTTGATTCCTTTCAACTCTGACCTGTGCTATCTCCTTGATGTCGTTTGACGACATATATCTCACTTGTATATCGCTATGGATATGTCTTCTAGGGTATCATGACTTATGACTTGGAAACATCGCCGAACCCGAGTGTTCGTCGTTATCCGGGTCAATGATCATGCTCCTCTTGGGTGCAGTCCTTGTTTGCACATTCTAATTTCTTGACCTTGATATCTGACTTTGTTGGCCAAGAGTCATATTGATTGTATTCTGTAGTGGTGTCTCGACCGTAACTATGGTGCCGTGTCAACCTGGAATCTCCCGTGATTCGCGACCACATGAGTTTTCGCCAAGTCGTGCACTGGTATCATAGTCGGTGCTCGAACCATTATGGTTCACACTTAATGTGCTATCGATCATTCGACACTCCATAGGGATTCAAAGTTGTTCTTTGAATCCTAAAGAAACCTTGTGGTTGTGACCGACTTCTGATCTCGGTTACTGTATCAATGTTACAAAATGTGGGTTACTGTTGTTGTGCCCTATAGTGGTGCCGTGTTCCGTAACCCTGGTGCCGCGACGGGACCTAGGGTCTCTTGTGTGACCCGTGCACACAAGTTGCCGCTAGGTGCGCGCAGGTATCAATGTTTGTGGGCATGAGCCATTATAGTCTCATGACAATGTATCCTACTCTTCGAACTTATCTTAGGAATTACTATTGAAACTCCCTTGAAACTCTAAATACCTTGTCAGTTGTAACCACTTTCATCTCATGGTTGTAACTCTCGAATCGAACCTTGATGATCTATGAACTTCTGTCAAGTTGATTTGCTTGACACATTTCCTTTTCCATTACTTACCCCACGGGATTTTGTTGCTCCAAAATCTCGGGACGAGATTTCTTTAAGGGGAAAGGATGTAACATCCTAGATGTTAATTACAACTAAAACTTGATTTAGTACTTTATTAAAACTTAATCATCGAGCATCATGGCATAAATGCATCTATATTTTAATATTGTTTTGATGTGATGCCTTGTCTTACATATGAAATGATGCTTGTTCATGCTTTTGATAGCCTAGAGGTGTGTCGGCTAGGTCGAACTCGATTTCGTTTCAAAAACCCTCCATTTCTCGACAAACTCCGTTTTACCCCTTTTTCTCTAATTCAAAATCTACCAAGAATTTGGGGTTGGTCCAAAAGCAAGATTGTAGGGCTTGATGAGACCTACAATGTTGGTGAACAAAGTTTTTCAAGTTTCCAAAAAGAATTTCAAATGATTTTGAAAAGACTGCTTTTCCGAAAACTGTCCCCCTTTGAATTTTAAGTTATATTTCAAAAACTATGCATAATTTGGGAAAACACTTTTTGGAGAAAATGTGTGGTTTGAAAAGATGCACATTCCATAGTTTTAGAGATTTTCAAGTTATTTAGAAAAATCCAAAGTAATTTCATATATTTCATTCTAGGGTTTTTGTCCCCTTTTCAAAATTTGATTCAAATTCAATTTTCCTTTCAAAATTTGAAAATGGGCCAGTTGAGAAAATTGTAGAGCATGAAAAATTAGCTAGGGTCGCTTTTTGGAATTTTTCGAGTTTAGTTCAAAAATTTGGAGTAATTTGTAAAATCCTGTCTCACGCTAAATCCGACGTCATCTCCTTTAATTCCCCCTCTCGTTCCTCATCGTCGCCGTGTTCATGGCCGCCATGCCGGCTTGCCGGCCGTCGCGCCGTGCGTCGTCGCTAGAAGTCTCCTCGTGCGCGTGTCGACCCTGCCATTCCTCCGCCCAGCCTCGCCTTAACCCTTCCCAAGCATGGAGTGCCGGGGGCGAACTCCATTTTCTCCTTCCCCGTTCCGCCGCCATGGCCGAGCGCCGCCGCCTAGCCATCGCCGTTGCTCATTCCACGCTCCCATCTCCGTCGCCATAGTCTCCGCTTAGACCTCGCGCGTCCGTTGAGCTCTTTAGCATCGCTCCTCGTCGTTCAGCGTGCTCGTGTGCCATCATCTTCCCTGTAGCCGGCAACCGAGCCGCCGCGAACTCGTCACTGCAATTCGTCGTCGTCTGTCGTCATTTTTCAAATTCCTTTGGCAGCCGAGGTCGCCTTCATCTCCGGCCTTTGATGCTTCCCTTGGTTTCTTCATTTCTCCACAGGTCGCTCCGGAACGCCATCGTCGCCGCCGGAGTTCACCGCCGCCATCCCTGCCGCCGCCAAGTTCATATCCCCGACACCGTCGAGTCAGCTTCGTCGTGCGCCTCGTGTCTGCGGTGAGCTCCTGGAGCTTTTGGTGCTTTTGGTCGGGTCTAAGTTGGGTCGTCGTCGCTGCTCCGCGGGTGTTGCCGCTGGCAACACCATGCCAGCCGGTCCGTTCGCCGCGTTTGCCGTAAGGATGCTGCGCTCGTTCTCTTAGGTCGTGTATCGCGTTTACGTCGTTGCGTAGGGGTGCTTGCTCACTTTAGACTCGCCAGAGAAGCTCCGGTGAGCCTCGCCGCGACAACCGAGCCCCGCCGATCCGCCATAGCCGCCGCTGGTCATGCCTCAGTGCCCCAGCAGCTGCATCTTTGCCTTGGGAAACTCCGTCGTGTCGCGTAGGGCAGCTGGGAGCAAGTCCCGTGGTCGGGGACCTCGCCGTCGGCAAGATCACCGTCGGTCTGCCGCTGCCCGCTCTAGAAACGCGCGTGGACCAGCAAACATGAATTCGAGGAAGTCCAAGGGTCCGGTGTAAAGTCCACGACTCATGTGAATAGTGTCAAATATTGGCGGGGACTTGATTGTGATTTTGTCAAAGCCCGAGGACCTTTTTGTAAGATTTCCAAGGCCGGGCCTCGGCAGGTGCCGCCACCGAGCCGGCTTTGTGCCGCGCTCTTGGGCCGGCTCGCTAGCGCCCGGCCAGCTCGGGCCTCGTGCTTAAGGCCGAGCGGGCCGGCTTTTTCCCAAGATCCGGGCCGAACAGGCGGTTCGGCCCAGCGATTGTTTTTCTTTTTCTTTAGTTTTATTCTTTTTCCCGATTTGATGAATAGTATTGCAATTTGTTATTTTCATAGTAAATTATTTAGAGCTCCAAAAATTAAAAAAATTTTTGTGTGTGCTCTTTATGATGTCCTATACCTAGGAAAAATATTAGATGCCTATTTTGGTTATGTTTTATATGTTTTAAAATTAGCTCTTTTAATTGAAAAATGCTCTTTCCTTTATTTTTAGTTATTTAAAAATCATGAAAATTATTTTGTAGCCTTCTCGGGCCATGAGAAGTTTTAGTTTAATTTTTGAGATTTATTTGACAACTTTTTATTTTGTCTTTATTTTATGCTTAGTTATTTAATAGATCTTTAATTATTTATTAGGCCTTAAGGACTTAGGGTTTGAGTGTTTTGAGAGTGATTGAAGACCTTAGGTCATTGATCTTAATGGCCTTTGGCACTTTAATTAGTTGTTTGTGCTCTCTTGATCAAGTTATTAGGGTTTAGTCGATGTATTCTTGTATGAATTATCTTGATCTGCTGGTTGTCATAAGTAGAGTAGCTTCACCTGTGTAACCCTAGGTTTTGTTTAATTAATGTTGTTAGAGTACAACTGTATCGTGAAGGAAAGTTGTACTCAAGTTAATCTAGTTGTTATGCTTTCATCCATGTATCATCATGCATCATGCCATGAGCTCATCATACTGAGGCACACATCATTACCTACGTGTAGTCATTTCGAGAGTGAGATGGACCGCGTTAATTGAAGTTCGGAAGATGTCATCCGACAACGGTGTCGAGGAGATTATCCACCAATGATGACAAGTCATCTCTCTTGATGTTGATGTTATCCATCCATGGTGTTGATGTCAAGTCTGACAATTGGAATCTAACTTCACTGCAACACAGGCAAGCCCCGGAGCATGCAACCCATTTCTATTTCTGCAAATATTTTACACTATAAGTCTAGTGTATTGTGCATTAAGTTAATAGGATTTGGTTGATACCGTTGCCGCATGACTACCTTGATCTACTTTTACATCATGATATCCCACTAGTATGTGTAGGTCGATCTCTTATGCTTAGCCATGCTTAGACTTCGGTAGAAGTTGTAGAACATTAATCTTTGATCATGATTTACCATTGTATCTTTGCTTCTCTAGACCTAAAGATGGGTCACGAGGGCATAAGAATATGGTTATATTAAATTGAGACCGGTCGGATAACTTGCATCGGGAATGGAGTCTTGATGTAGTGTTTCCGACTTGTCGATTAAGGACCGGCCGTTGTTTGGCCAGTTTGGACAAGACTTTGCAACTACTCACATATCTACGGAAAAGCTTTACCCTAGGATAATCTAAGGACTAGTACGGTGAGCCCGTGCACCGGAGTGGCGAGATGGCGGGAGTACAATACCCTCGTGGGCCGTGTCCCCGGATTGGAGGTGTAAGTGTACTCTCGGGTGGCGCGGAAGCTGAGCCTAGTTCTAGAATGTCCGACGGTATTGTTGATATAATTGTGGGTTAGAGTCCCACTTATATCGTGTGTTTAGGGATCCTCAGCTGAGTAAATCGGTTCGAATCGTCGTGCTCCTCGGTTATGGAGACTTGATCCTCCGACCATACATCGTAGCAATCAAGTGAAATATGAAAGAATTGGTTCTTGGTGGCTCTTGGTTTCAAGAAGAAGGCAGTTGGAAAGATAATCTCAAGTGTAATGCTTAATATGATTGCTGGAAATAGAACAGGTGCTAATCTAGCTTTAGTAGGTTGAATTAAACTGATGCTTTTATCCTGTTTAAAATATTGAAAGTAAGGTTTCAAGATTAGTAATGCATTTCCGCAAAACTTCCCTTTTCTAGCTCAACTACTCAAAAGCCAGCATATCCTTGAGAGTCTTTTCTTTTAGTCGGGTAAGTCTTGCGGAGTACCTTCATGTACTCAGGGTTTGTTCTACCCCTGTTGCAGGTGCTGACAGTTGCTCCTAACCATGTTGTGTCGTTGGGCTCGACATGATTTGGTTGCCTCTCGCAACTTAGGTGTCCTATCTAAGTTGTCTCCCGTAGCTCTACTCTACTTCCACATTTAAGTTAAGTTTGTAAAAGTTGACTTATTCGATTTTGTAAACTTTTTAATGTTATCATTCTTCCGCACTCTGATATATATATTTTTGTAACAAATGTTGTAATGTTGTGGTTACTCCATTGTTGATCCCGGGTATGAGTGTAAAAAGTGGTTCAATCGGTGTTCGTTAAGAACATCGACAGGGCTTCATAAGTCGTGTGGAACACATGCATAGTAATCTGAGGTCTGTTAAGACGAGGATTAGTGCATGTGGGCCACATTACTTAGGAGGTTCTGCCACAGTTGGTATCAGAGCTCATACTTTGGATCAGCTACAACATTACATTTGAAAACTTCAAAATGATTTTACAATATAAAAGTTTTTGAATTTAACAAATTAAAAATGGATCCTTATCTATTTTCTTTCTTGCCGGAAGACTTTGGGAAGTTTCTCGGTACTTCTTCAAATGGTCAACATGGAAGTCAACTTCCTCAACAAAAGCTTATTTGAAGTGTCTTTTAACAGTTCGTCTAACAAGCCCTCTAATTCACTAACTTGGTGAAGATGAAGTTTTCTAACATTGTGAGGACGTATAGGACGAGCATATCATATGAAAATCTTTTGGAAGTTAAAATATCCCCTTAAGGTTGGAATGGTTATATTCCTTTATGACTATTCTATTGCTAAATTTCGTCATATACCAGGATTGCTTATTAATTGAATCTTTTATTCCATAAATTTCGATCTTTGGGAATTTGTGGAATATACCTTGATATACATCATTATCTTAAAGATGAAACCTGTTACGAATTCTTGATTCTTTTGTTGAGTATGTGTCATGCCTTGATTTCTTTCAACTCCGACACATACTATCTCCTTGGTGTCACTTGATGACATATATCTTGCTTGTACATAACTTGATTATGTTCTCTAAGGTACCATGATCTATGACCAGGAAACAGCGACGAAACCTGGAGTCTCCTGTGGCTTATGACCATAAGGAAATACTGTTGGGCGTTCACTAATGTCGGGGTCTATGATCATGAAACCTTATAGTTCACAATTAGTGTGTTCACATTCTTTGAACATGCTAATCTCTTGACCTTCATATCCGACAAATGTTTGTCGAAAGTCATTATGATGTGTTCTATGGTGGTGCTTACAACTCCTTCCTTATGTTTGAAGGACAGTTATACCCTTTATAATTGTTCCATTGCTGAATCTCATCTTATACCAGGTTTTTATCACCTGTTAATAATCCTGTACTCCATAAGTTCCTGATCCTTGGGAATTTGTGGAATATGCCCTGAAGTACACTATTACCTTGAAAACTGAAACTGGTGTGAATCCTTAAATTCTTTTGCTGAGTATGTGTTATACTTTGATTCCTTTCAACTCTGACCTGTGCTATCTCCTTGATGTCGTTTGACGACATATATCTCACTTGTATATCGCTATGGATATGTCTTCTAGGGTATCATGACTTATGACTTGGAAACATCGCCGAACCCGAGTGTTCGTCGTTATCCGGGTCAATGATCATGCTCCTCTTGGGTGCGATCCTTGTTTGCACATTCTAATTTCTTGACCTTGATATCGACTTTGTTGGCCAAGAGTCATATTGATTGTATTCTGTAGTGGTGTCTCGACCGTAACTATGGTGCCGTGTCAACATGGAATCTCCCGTGATTCGCGACCACATGAGTTTTCGCCAAGTCGTGCACTGGTATCATAGTCGGTGCTCCTGAACCATTATGGTTCACACTTAATGTGCTATCGATCATTCGACACTCCATAGGGATTCAAAGTTGTTCTTTGAATCCTAAAGAAACCTTGTGGTTGTGACCGACTTCTGATCTCGGTTACTGTATCAATGTTACAAAATGTGGGTTCTTGTTGTTGTGCCCTATAGTGGTGCCGTGTTCCGTAACCTGGTGCCGCGACGGGACCTAGGGTCTCTTGTGTGACCCGTGCACACAAGTTGCCGCTAGGTGCGCGCGGTATCAATGTTTGTGGGCATGAGCCATTATAGTCTCATGACAATGTATCCTACTCTTCGAACTTATCTTAGGAATTACTATTGAAACTCCCTTGAAACTCTAAATACCTTGTCGGTTGTAACCACTTTCATCTCATGGTTGTAACTCTCGAATCGAACCTTGATGATCTATGAACTTCGTCAAGTTGATTTGCTTGACACATTTCCTTTTCCATTACTTACCCCACGGGATTTTGTTGCTCCAAAATCTCGGGACGAGATTTCTTTAAGGGGGAAAGGATGTAACATCCTAGATGTTAATTACAACTAAAACTTGATTTAGTACTTTATTAAAACTTAATCATCGAGCATCATGGCATAAATGCATCTATATTTTAATATTGTTTTGATGTGATGCCTTGTCTTACATATGAAATGATGCTTGTTCATGCTTTTGATAGCCTAGAGGTGTGTCGGCTAGGTCGAACTCGATTTCGTTTCAAAAACCCTGTTTCCGACAAACTCCGTTTTACCCCTTTTTCTCTAATTCAAAATCTACCAAGAATTTGGGGTTGGTCCAAAAAGCAAGATTGTAGGGCTTGATGAGACCTACAATGTTGGTGAACAAAGTTTTTCAAGTTTCCAAAAAGAATTTCAAATGATTTTGAAAAGATCGTTTTCCGAAAACTGTCCCCCTTTGAATTTTAAGTTATATTTCAAAAACTATGCATAATTTGGGAAAACACTTTTTGGAGAAAATGTGTGGTTTGAAAAGATGCACATTCCATAGTTTTGGAGATTTTCAAGTTATTTAGAAAAATCCAAAGTAATTTCATATATTTCATTCTAGGGTTTTTGTCCCCTTTTCAAAATTTGATTCAAATTCAATTTTCCTTTCAAAATTTGAAAATGGGCCAGTTGAGAAAATTGTAGAGCATGAAAAATTAGCTAGGGTTGCTTTTTGGAATTTTTCGAGTTTAGTTCAAAAATTTGGAGTAATTTGTAAAATTCTGTCTCTCGCTTTCTGATCTTTGACGTCATCTCCTTTAATTCCCCCTCTCTGTTCCTCATCGTCGCCGTGTTCATGGCCGCCATGCCGGCTTGCCGGCCGTCGCCAGCGTGCGTCGTCGCTAGAAGTCTCCTCGTGCGCGTGTCGATCTGCCATTCCTCCGCCCAGCCTCGCCTTAACCCTTCCCAGCATGGAGTGCCAGGGGGCGAACTCCATTTTCTCCTTCCCCGTTCTTTGCCGCCATGGCCGAGCGCCGCCGTCTTTGCCTAGCCATCGCCGTTGCTCATTCCACGCTCCCATCTCCGTCGCCATAGTCTCCGCTTAGACCTCGCGCGTCCGTTGAGCTCTTTAGCACCGCTCCTCGTCGTTCAGCGTGCTCGTGCGCCATCATCTTCCCTGTAGCCGGCAATCGAGCCGCCGCGAACTCGTCATTGCAATTCGTCATCGTCTGTCGTCATTTTTCAAATTCCTTTGGCAGCCGAGGTCGCCTTCATATCCGGCCTTTGATGCTTCCCTTGGTTTCTTCATTTCTCCACAGGTCGCTCCGGAACGCCATCGTCGCCGCCGGAGTTCACCGCCGCCATCCCTGCCGCCGCCAAGTTCATATCCCCGACACCGTCGAGTCGGCTTCGTCGTGCGCCTCGTGTCGCGGTGAGCTCCTGGAGCTTTTGGTGCTTTTGGTCGGGTCTAAGTTGGGTCGTCGTCGCTGCTCGCAAGTGTTGCCGCCGGCAACACCATGCCCGCCCGGTCCGTTCGCCGCGTTTGCCGTAAGGATCTTTGCGCTCGTTCTCTTAGGTCGTGTATCGCGTTTACGTCGTTGCGTAGGGGTGCTTGCTCACTTTAGACTCGCCAGAGAAGCTCCGGTGAGCCTCGCCGCGACAACCGAGCCCCGCCGATCCGCCATAGCCGCCGCTGGTCATGCCTCAGTGCCCCAGCAGCTGCATCTTTGCCTTGGGAAACTCCGTCGTGTCGCGTAGGGCGGTGGGAGCAAGTCCGTGGTCGGGGACCTCGCGTCGGCAAGATCACCGTCGGTCTGCCGCGGCCGCCCTGCTCTAGAAACGCGCGTGGACCAGCAAACATGAATTCGAGGAAGTCCAAGGGTCCGGTGTAAAGTCCACGACTCATGTGAATAGTGTCAAATATTGGCGGGGACTTGATTGTGATTTTGTCAAAGCACGAGGACCTTTTTGTAAGATTTCCGAGGCCGGGCCTCGGCGGGCCGCCCGAGCCGGCTTTGTGCCGCGCTCTTGGGCCGGCTTGCTAGCGCCGGCCGCCTGCTCTGTGCTTAAGGCCGAGCCGGGCCGGCTTTTCCCAACGAGTCTTTGGGCCGAACAGGCCGGTTCGCCCAGCGATTTGTTTTTCTTTTTCTTTAGTTTTATTCTTTTTCGATTTGATGAATAGTATTGCAATTTGTTATTTTCATAGTAAATTATTTAGAGCTCCAAAAATTATAAAAATTTTTGTGTGTGCTCTTTATGATGTCCTATACCTAGGAAAAATATTAGATGCCTATTTTGGTTATGTTTTATATGTTTTAAAATTAGCTCTTTTAATTGAAAAATGCTCTTTCCTTTATTTTTAGTTATTTATTTATTGTTCCAAAAATCATGAAAATTATTTTGTAGCCTTCTCAGGCCATGAGAAGTTTTAGTTTAATTTTTGAGATTTATTTGACAACTTTTTATTTTGTCTTTATTTTATGCTTAGTTATTTAATAGATCTTTAATTATTTATTAGGCCTTAAGGACTTAGGGTTTGAGTGTTTTGAGAGTGATTGAAGACCTTAGGTCATTGATCTTAATGGCCTTTGGCACTTTAATTAGTTGTTTGTGCTCTCTTGATCAAGTCATTAGGGTTTAGTCGATGTATTCTTGTATGAATTATCTTGATCTGCTGGTTGTCATAAGTAGAGTAGCTTCACCTGTGTAACCCTAGGTTTTGTTTAATTAATGTTGTTAGAGTACAACTGTATCGTGAAGGAAAGTTGTACTCAAGTTAATCTAGTTGTTATGCTTTCATCCATGTATCATCATGCATCATGCCATGAGCTCATCATACTGAGGCACACATCATTACCTACGTGTAGTCATTTCGAGAGTGAGATGGACCGCGTTAATTGAAGTTCAGAAGATGTCATCCGACAACGGTGTCAAGGAGATAATACACCAATGATGACAAGTCATCTCTCTTGATGTTGATGTTATCCATCCATGGTGTTGATGTCAAGTCTGACAATTGGAATCTAACTTCACCGCAACACGAGGCAAGCCCGGAGCATGCAACCCATTTCTATTTACGCAAATATTTTACACTATAAGTCTAGTGTATTGTGCATTAAGTTAATAGGATTTGGTTGATACCGTTGCCGCATGACTACCTTGATCTACTTTTACATCATGATATCCCACTAGTATGTGTAGGTCGATTTCTTATGCTTAGCCATGCTTAGACTTCGGTAGAAGTTGTAGGTCTGTTAATCTTTGATCATGATTTACCATTGTATCTTTGCTTCTCTAGACCTAAAGATGGGTCACGAGGGCATAAGAATATGGTTATATTAAATTGAGACCGGTCGGGTAACTTGCATCGGGAATGGAGTCTTGATGTAGTGTTTCCGACTTGTCGATTAAGGACCGGCCGTTGTTTGGCCATTTGGACAAGACTTTGCAACTACTCACATATCTACGGAAAAGCTTTACCCTAGGATATTCTAAGGACTAGTACGGTGAGCCCGTGCCTTTGGGAGTGGCGAGATGGCGGGAGTACAATACCCTCGTGGGCCGTGTCCCCGGATTGGAGGTGTAAGTGTACTCTCGGGTGGCGCGGAAGCTGAGCCTAGTTCTAGAATGTCCGACGGTATTGTTGATATAATTGTGGGTTAGAGTCCCACTTATATCGTGTGTTTAGGGATCCTCAGCTGAGTAAATCGGTTCGAATCGTCGTGCTCCTCGGTTATGGAGACTTGATCCTCCGACCATACATCGTAGCAATCAAGTGAAATATGAAAGAATTGGTTCTTGGTGGCTCTTGGTTTCAAGAAGAAGGCAGTTGGAAAGATAATCTCAAGTGTAATGCTTAATATGATTGCTGGAAATAGAACTGTTGACGCAAAATGTGACCACCCGCGTCTCACACACAAGCAAGCCGGAAAGCCTAGCTTCAATCGGGTGCCGGGCGTACGAATCCCGTGGCGTGCCGATCGATTTGACCTGAAAATCGACAAGGGATAAAACGGTAAGATCATAAGCGGAACGTCTTGGGTGAGACCAGACAGTTCCATCTTTACGGCCCCGAAGCCACTTACGACGACACATAGCTATGGAAGCTATCTCGCCAACGGGATGCGGTTCATTCGGCTAAAGTAACATAACCGATGTAAACAGAAAAAACTAGCCGAATACGGTAAATGAAGACATGTTTGAACAAGATTAAATCATTAAAGCATATCAAACTACATCTCATGTTTAAAGCATCATCAAGCACTAAAAATTAAGAATAAGTAACTTATAAATATAAATCTACTAAACAACACATGCATAGGCTACTCCAACTAGTACGCCGCACGTCTAGCCTTCATAAACCCGTCGAGCATAAACCCAAGCAAGCTAATCCACCGCATGATACCACTCACTATGAATTTACACCACTCCTTGCTACTAGATCAATCCACCGCATGATACAATCTAGCAATAAAGAGCTAAAAGCACATAATTATCTAACAGATCTATAGATACTTGCTACATGTATAAGCATAACCGTATCGGCAAGATTGCCGAATCGGGGTCCATGAAGAAGGAACAAACAAGCAACATGTAAAAGGAGCCTATCGATTAAACCGATCTCTAGTCCACCGGATGACTAGCTCTAGAGTAACCCAAAGACCGCATCCGCCGCACGGTACCCGGTCTGTCAAGGCTTATCTACATATAACGTGAATGAACCCGCAACATGTAACAATCTAGATCGATCTAATTCGGCTATGTGAGCTTGATCTATTCGATATTGAATGAGCATGAGAGATACGATCAACAAGCCGAAAGAGTATCAATCTAGATTGGGCAAAAGGGTGTTGCAAATAATTAAACATTAAATAAAGCAAGCAACACGTGATAACTTAATGAATCAATTAGATCATGCCAAATCTAAAAGAGCCGATAACTATCTTTACTCATGTCTTAATCGCCGCACGATACAAGGCACAAGCAAAAACTTCCCATCATTAAGCTTAAATCGCCGCACGATACTAAGCAAAACGGATGAGACTACTTGCATCATAATCTAAATCCGCCGCACGATACTAGACATGATAGCAAGGTTGCCGGGACTTACGGAGGTCGACGGATCGATTGGCCCTCTCGAAGAACTCGACGACACGACTAAAAGGACTCGAAGGGTGGCGCGTAGCCGGTTGTATTGATTTGGTTGTGAACCCCTATTACAATGGTCGAGGGTTTATATTTATACCCTGGACAAAACATGAGTCCTAAGCACTTACGAACTATCTAACCAAAATTGGAAAGACAAAGACACGCTAACTCTATCCATAATCGGAGTCCTTGATCATCACGACTCCTTCCCTTTTCGATCGCTTCCTTTTTCCTTTCTCCGCCTTCAAATAAAGCGGTTGCCGACCGCTTGGCCATTTGCCGAACACATGGAAATTAGCCGACCGCATATGCACTTGCCGAATTCCTCTCCGCCGTCTGCGGGTCCACTGTCATATTCCCGACCAAATTCTGGTGTTAACACATGCCCCCTCAATTTCGAGATAAAAGGATTTTATTTCGAAATTGATCGCCGCCTTTCATCTAGGTCAAGACCGCCAACACCCGCGGCCGCCACTTGAGATCTGCGCTCGTTGTTGACTTCAATGGCGACGAGACTTCAACCGGCTCCATCATGGCGACGGGAACTCAAGAGGAGTTTCTAGAGGTAACCCTACTTGCTTTACCCATTCGGCAATTCTTTCGAATCAATTTCCGAGATGCACCTTTTGATCCATTCGCTTCAATTTCTTCTTAAAGGAAATGAAGAATGAGATCTTGATCTCCAATCTTGCGTGTCCTGGATCATTTTTTCTTGGTCCGCGGGAGACCCCAATCCAAGGGAATTTATTGAAAAGGAAACCCGAGGATCCCCTTTAAGTCTAGGATTTCTCCCCTAAACAAAGATGGCCGAATACTTTCAAAACATGGCCCCTTCCTTCAATCACGGGATGGCGTGATTGGTACCGTAGGATGCGTCCGGGAGCAGTGATTTTTGGGAATCCCAAGATATTCAGCATTGTCCGGAGCTTTCTTTAGCCGAAATGCCTAGGAATGACTCCCTCCCGATAGCCGCTTCCCACTTCGGTCCGACGCCATCAATGCGTTCATCTTCGGTCATGGCCCAATGTCGATCACTCTCTCGACATTTTTATGATGACTGGTTTAAACATTACCAAGCCAACATACCCATTCAAATACAAAAGCACCAGCTCACGAAGGCAGTCAAATCGGGGAGGAGGTGGGCCAAGTATGTCCGGACTTATGCTTCAACCGGCCCCGTGTCTCGATAAAGAGTATAGGGCATTCATGAACATGTGGTTATGCGATTCATTTTACGTGGCAAGTCCAATGAGCCCACTCGAATCACATAGTGATGGTGAAGAATTGGCTACGGGCAAGCGATTCCTTTAGGCAAATATCTGGCTGGGAGCTTTCTACCACATGATGCACCGACATTCTTGTCCGGATGAGGAATCGGGCGAAATCTCCCGTGTCAATGGACCATGGTGGCTTCTCCGGATGTGGTTGCAACTATACATGCATCGGATTGTCTCTCGTAGATCTCCACAATCGAACTTTCCTTCAATCAATTATCTTGAAGGTGAAGACCCCGAGATACAAATCTTGTCGACATATGGAGAGGCTGCATCTTCAATCATTATTGACTTAGACCTGGGTCATCTTTTCAAGATCTTCTACAAGGGATTCAACCACATGATCTGGTTTCCCTACGGGGAGAATGAAAATTTAACTCTCCCCCGCAGATTCGGTTATGAGTTGGGCTGCATAGATGATGATTCCAGGGACATTTTCAATGCTTTCATCAAGCCCCGTGCTCGACGACAAAGAGAATTTCACCATGGTCGGTTGATAAGCTCAACTTATGAATTTTATAATCCAAACATGGTTGCCAGACAGTTTGGACTTGGTCATTTGCCCCCAAGGCCATATTTCTTGAGCATCATCGGACCCGGGAGACACCGCTGAATATAACCGAGGCCAACAAAGTCTTCAATCTTGGATGCAAGCTTCCAACATATGAGCCCAATCCTCGGTGATAATTGAAGCTACTCATTCTTCCTTCAACCCTCGGTGGCAAGAATGGCATTCTCATATCTTCGAGCACAAGTTCACCCTTTATGCCAAGTCTTGATGCCTTCATTTTTTTTCGATGATGAGGTACACACTCACATGACCACCTTTTACTTCATATCTCTGTTCTGTTTCTAAAACATCTCCTTTGAACAGGACATTGCTCCTCCAAGTCCTCCGAGGTTCAATATTGGCAACCCGGCCCCGTTGCTGCTTTGGGGCATGATGCTCCAAGTCGACGGTGTTCAACAAGATACCTGACGACGATACGGTGCTCGAAAGATCTCAAAAGAAAAACTCCTTCCTCCCCTATCAAGGACACCGCAATTCCCAAGAAAACAAGATCTAAGAAAGCTAAACCACTCCCTCGGGTATGAATGTTTTTGATCCTTTATTTTCCATCCGCAAGTGTGTTTTGCACTTATCACTTTCTTTCAACATGTGCGAGGCCAACCCTCAAAGTCGATAGGGTAGTGATCTTGGACAACTCTCCCGGAGCCTCCATTGGTCAAGCAAACAATGAGCTCACCAATGATCTTGATATGCATCAGCGAGACGATCAAGTAGGTGAACAAGGAGATATAGCGAAGAAATTCCCTCTCATCGGGTTGATGAACAAACAGTGATCGGGGAGAAGTAGCAGAGAAAAATCCCTCTCACCAGATTACTGATTTAACTCCTTCGGCAATCCAAGATGCATCAACAAGCCATGACACGCTATCTCAAGCTAAAGAACGCACTAGTCACTCGAGTCTTGATGCTACCCAGGATGCCATTGATCGGGCTTTTGCCGAGGAGGTATTATTTTACTCCACTTGATTATTTTTACTTCCAACCGAGTCATTCGGTTAAATTACCTTCCTTGTTCATCAACAGGACACTTTGCTCACCCTCAAGCCGCCTTTTCCCTTATCGTTTGAAGAGTATCTTGGGGACAAAGACGATGAAGTTTCTTCCAACCAGCATGTTGTCATCGAGAGTCAAGCCAAGCTAAAGGATATAATCTCATTTCTGAAAAAGGATATTGTTGCTTTGGCCCAAGACTCGAGACAAAATAAGGGAAATAGCGAGCTTATTGATCAAGAGCTTCCTTCCAATCTCAAGGCCGCCATAGACGCTTTATCACACCTTGATGATCACTTTGCTTGCTATCAAGAGAGCACACAAGAATATGTCCACCAAAGTTGATCTCGGAGAAAAGAAAAATGGCCAAGGAACAAGAGGCCAAGGAGCTCTATTCTAGCATCAAGTCAACCGAGCACCTCTTGAGCACCTTAGAACCAGTAGCCGCGAGGTCATGAGAGAAGAAAAAGCCAAACTTGAAGCTCAATTGGCTCAACCGAATGCCAATATTCGGTCTCATGAAACTAAGCTCGCAAATCTGCCATCTCTTGATTCGGCTAAATCCAAAATACAATCGAGTCATTAAGGAGACGCGGCAAATCAAAAGCAAACTGTCCAATATCCAAGATTCGAAGAAGAGGACCAAAAAGCTCTTGATGAGGCCAACCGAATCAAGATTGATACTCTTGTCCGTTATCAATTCTTTCTTAAATGTATAGATGCTTGGCTTGTACTTGAAGATGTAGACTCTTAGGCTTGGCCTTGTCATACTTGAAAACAATTTCTTTTCTCTTGAAAAGCGAGATAATCTTTATCTTTTTTCTCTTTCTTCTCTCGCTTCGTTACCATTCGGCTCTTCCAATTTACAAGTTTGTACTCATAGACGCGTATATCGGCCCGAACGTAACTATTCGCTTCAAGCGTTCACTTTAGCCGAATAACTTTCATCGCTATTTAGCCGACCGAGCGTATGGTAACCGAATCGCCGTAGTGATGGGCTCGGCCCAACTCAACATCGGCCCATAAACGTGGAAACCCTACTCTGTCGCTTGGCTTTCCCGCAGTCTCCACGGCTCCCACGTTCATAAATAGGACCAGTCGGCTCCCACCATCATCACATCAAACACAAGCAGTTGCTATCTTCTTCAATCTCTTCCACTTCCTCCTTGCCTTCAAGCCCAAAAAACCCCACCATCACCAATGGCGAGCGGCGGAGATCGTAATAAGCGTCCTGCCCAGGACGAGGCGGAGGGTAGCAGCAACCGGCGCCGGCGGTGAGATCTCCAATCCCTTGAGTTGTGCTATTCGATAGTCTTTACCCGATCTGAACCTCTGCCCCCTTTGCGGTTGCTTATCTTCTTGATCCGTTTCGGTGGCTGCGGGAACACCGGCGACTACATCGCCAATGTCCGGAGGCGGGTCGCCGGCCGGCACCCACGCTCCCTCTTCCACTTCCGCTCCCGCTCCCGTGGTGGACGCGGCGGAGGAAGCGGCCGTGGTGGTCGCCGTCTGCGTAAAAAACGATCTCCCCATCTTGTCTCGTATTTTTTCTAAATTAGCCGATCTTGACGGTACCTCGTTTGTAGGACGGCGAGGATCGGCACCGGCCAATGGCGCTTCGGCGCCGGCTGCGGCGTTCGACGCCTCGCCCCCGCGCCGGCTCCCGCTCCGGCCCGGCTCCTGCTCCTTCTCCGGCACCGGCACGCCGGCTTCATCGGGGTCGGGCCGTACGTTCCCATATGGGAGAGGAACGACGAGGAGATCCCGCCGTACGGCCGTTACGACGCCGCCGCGTATCGCCGCGAGCGGGATGAAGCGATGGAGCTTCTTGGTGAAGAAACCAAGAAGTTCGGGATCGCTCGCCGGAGTTGGAGGACAACCGCCGCGGATGAGCGAGGCCATCACCGTATTCACTTTTCGCCAATTGCCTTCAACCCATGTTCCTTCCGATTCATCTCGCTTATTGATTAATCTTATTCTTTCTTTGCGAGACCTCACCGCGGAGCTGGACCGCTTGAAGGTGGCGGCGATGGCGGCGGCCAACCACGTGAACGCCCAAGGGCGACGCGGTGGAGCGCCTCGGCGGTGCTCGGTCGGGTCGACCAGGTTGCCCTTCATGGCGTGCGCCTCGGCACCTCCTCGGCTCGGGCGGGGATGTCGTCCGGACCGGGACGACTACGCTCCGATGCCGACCGGCTTCCGCGGCGGGCTCCCTCACGAAGTCGACGACATCGAGGGCCTCTGGCGGGTTACGACGCCCACGCCGACGCCATGGCCAACGCCACCAACCCCGAGTCTGTCCTCAACAAGCTCTTCAACGAAGAAGAGGAGTAGCTTGTACTAGGATTGGCGCGGGTTGTAAATAAAATTTTAATGAAGAATGTTGGTCCTCTTCTTGTTCTTGCTTGTCCGTGATGACATTAAATGTTGTATTTGCTTCTTTGCAAATTTTCCTTTAGCTAGAACTCGACCGCAACACTCTTCCCAAACGAAAACTCCCGAATCGCATGACATCATTTTAGCCGATTAGATCTCGGCCCTGTTCCATGACTTGACGGTTTGTAGCGTAGTACTTCAATTCCCTTTATCTTCTCCCGATAAACCTATCACCGAGAGATAAGATCAAACTGTTCACTTATACTTTTAAAAATCGACTAAAGGCGATACAATTTGTATCGGCTATTTTTGTTCTCAAGACGATACACACGATATCGGCTATCTTTCCACTAGAGGCGATAATATTATCGGTTATTTCTTTCCAACTTCTTTCCTTTGCTACGAAGGCGATTTTATTCAATCGGCTATACCACGCTTATGTCATAATCACAATTAAGATCCAACTTCGATACTTGGATAAAACTTCTTAAGGTATCGCCATTGATGGCTCTAGTAAGTTCTTCTCCAAACGGCGTTTTTAATATATACGCATTGCCGGTGCACAATAACCGACAACCCGAAAAGGTCCTTCCCAATTCGGAGACCACTTGCCGAATATTCCGTCTTTGGTACCAATTGGCAATATTGTTTTCCAAACCAATTCTCCTTCGCAAATTGCTTAATTTTAACTCTCTTGTTGTAGTACTTGGCAACACGTATTTTATTCTTCTCAATATTCTCCAAGGCCTTAAGACGAATCAAATGCAAATCTTCTAACTCATCCATCATCGATCCTTATAATCTTTTTTCTCGAGTCCTTTTGTAACTCAACTCTCCTTGATCCCGATTGCAACTCCCAAGGCATCAAGCATTATGTCCATAAACCAACTCATATGGAGATGCTTGTGTGGACCCATGGCAAGCCATTCGGTAAGCCCACAATGCTTCATTAAGGACCAAGTGCCATCTCCTTGGCTTCTCATCGATTTTCTTCGAATAATCTTGATCATGATCTTATTTGACGCCTCGCTTGGCCATTGGCTTGTGCATAATAAGGAGAAGAATTATACTGACCTTATCCCCATGTTTTCGGCAAAATCACAAAACTCGAAGAAGTGAACCGAGTCCCCGATCGGTTGTAATGGTCTGTGGAATCCCAAACCTATGAATTATATGTTCCTTGACAAAACCGATCATATTTTTCGATGTGACCTTTTTCAAAGGGATAGCTTCAACCCACTTGGTGAAATAATGTTGCTAGCAACACAAACTTGTGTCCTTTGCTAGATGGAGGATTGATCTGTCCAATTAAATCTATACCCCATCCTACGAACGGCCAAGGTTTAATTATCGGATTCGAGCGGATGCGGGTGCTCTCGAACATTACCAAATATCGACAATCTCGACACCCTTTGTAATATTCAAAGCAATCCTCCAACATAGTCGGCCAAAAGTACCCTGTCCTCCTTATTATCCATTTCATTCGGTAAGCCGACCGATGTGCACCACAAGCTCCTTCATGGACTTCAAACATAATCTTCTTAGCTTCTTCTTGGCTCAAGCATTTGAGCAACACTCCATCTATAGACTTGTGGTACAACCGATCATCAAGAAGCACAAATTTAAGTGCCTTATACCCGAGCCTCCGGAAACTCTTTGAGATGGATCTTTCAGATAGTTGATAATGTCACTTCTCCGGTCATTACTTATCGATCGAATTGAAAACATCTTCTTCGTCGTATAGACTTCATGATTTTCCCGATATCCGGAAGCGGCTTGAGCTAATTTATTTGCTTCTCCGTTGTGCTCTCGGGTATATGATGCAAAGTAACTGCGAAAAACTTTTCAGAAGTTCCCTACATTGTTCATGGTACCCTTGCAAGTACATCATTTTTACATTCATATTGTCTGTCAACGATTGATTACCAATTCGAATCACCAAATACCTCAACAAAGACATGACCTTCAGTTCTACCAACGGCCGAAGCCCTCTAAGCAAAGCCTCATACTCGCTTGGTTGTTAGTGACAGGATATTCAATTGAAAAAGCAAACTCAAATATCTTTCCACGTGGGGATATCAAAAGAATACCAAGCACCACCACCTTTGTCACATGATGATCCATCAAAAAATAATGCCCATGGGGCAATGTTAATCATATCAACGAGATAAATCACGATGTTGAGTAATAAAATCGGCAATTGCCTGTCCTTTCACCGCTTTTGCCGACTCATACTTTAAATTAAACTCGACAAGTGCTAATACCCATTTGCCGATTCTCCCACTTAAAATCGGCATTGACACCATGTGTTTAATTACATCAAAACCAGATATAACCACACATTCGGCATTTAACAAATAGTGCCGAAATTTGGTGCATGAGTAATAAACACACAAACGAGCTTTTCTATAGCCGAATACCTTGTTTCGGGATCTAACAAGTTTTCGGCTAAGGTAAGCTATTACTCTCTCTTTTCCATCAAACTCTTGCATAAGGGCCGATCCTATTGTTAGGCTATCGGCCGCCACATACTGACTTGAAAGGCTTCTCAAGTTGTGGAGGTACCAACACTTGGTGGTGCCTTCATATATTGCTTGATTTCATCAAAAGCCTTTTCTTTGTATGTCACCCAGCACAAATTTCGATCTTTCTTGAGCTTCAACAATGGAGAGAAAGGCAACACTCTTTCGATAAATTGGATATGAATCTTCTCACGAAATTGACCTTGCCCAAAGCAATGATTGCAATTTCGTAAGGTTAGTTGGGGGCACAACTTTGTCTATTGCTTCCATGCTCTTTTTCCCAACTTCTATCCCTCCTTTGTGGATCAAGAACCCTAAAAACTCACCAGCCGAGACTCCAAAAGCACACTTGTTTGGATTCATCTTTAAGCCATGTCTCCTTGTGCACTCCAAAGTCTTTCTTAAATCGGCTAAATGTCCTTCATGGTCTCGGATTTGACTACTACATCATCAATATAAATTTCTACAATCTTGCCGATTAACTCATGAAAGATATAGTTCATGGCTCTCGATAAGTTGCACCAAGCATTCTTCAATCCAAATGTCATCACTATCCACTCAAACAATCCAATGTGACCAGGACATCGAATGCGTCTTTGCAATATCTTCAACCGCCATGAAAATCGATTGTAGCCGCATTGCCATCCATAAAACCGATAACTTCATAACCTCGTGCGCATCCACTAATAAATCGGCAACTCGGCATTGGGTATCCATCCATTGGAGTAGCTTTGTTGAGATCTTTGAAATCTATGCATACCCTCATCTTTCCATTCTTCTTGTAGACAGTACTATATTTGAAATCCATTCGCATACCCGCATGGCCGAATAAAGTTTGCTTCAATTAATCTCTCAATCTCTTTCTTTACATCGGCCAATACCTCCTCTTTATAGATTTTCCGTGGAGGTTGTTTGAAAGGACGAAATCCAGGTTTTATAGGCGGCTTATGCTCAACAATTGATCGATCCAACCCAGGCATCTCTCGTGTAATCCCAAGCAAAACAATCTTTGAACTCATTCAAGCAACTCTATTAACTTCAATTTATATTCGGGTCTAAATTTGCACCGATATACATCGGCCTTGACTTTGTGCTATCACCAACATTGATTTCTTCTAATTTGTCGGCCGACATGAAACCACGACCCGGTTGCCTTTGTTGCCATCGATTGGATTGCCCATTAAAAGTTACCGTCGAGCCGATCGCTTGGATCGGCCGTTGATCCCCGTCGAACACATTGACGGGACCTTCTTTCCATACCTTACCCGAAAGGCAATCTAGTCCATCATACTCCCAATAAGCGGGCTCGAAGTGGCAACACTCACTTTGAATCATCGGCTGAACAACTTCTACATCATCTCCTACCCACCGAATAAGGATTTGATGCATAGTTGAGGGTATACAAAGCAATTAGCATGGATCCAATCCCTTCCCGAAGCATGCTATATGCCCCCTTGCCATCAATGACAAAGAAGGTAGTGATCAAGGTCTTGGATCCAATCATCGGCTCCACATGTACTTGCTCCACGAGTATCGAAGCATTGCCGACCAAAATCTCTAAGGATCATGTCAGCCGCAGCAAATCTTCATTTGTCATACCAAGTTTCCCGAAAGTAGCATAGGGCATAATATTGATAGCAGCCCCTCCATCAACAAGCATCTTAGTTAAAGGCTTGCCATTGACATATCCCTTCAAGTACAATGGTTTCGATGACGATTTTTAAGCGGCTTATCAAAGATTGCTTGCCGAGTCAACACAAGTTGAGCCATCGGGTCTCGGCATTCGGTCTCATCAAAATCTGAATATACCTCATCTTGCACTTCTTGGTCTTCGGGAGCTTTAAACTCTAATGGAATGAAGAACACCATGTTAGTATTAGCCGATGGGCCCCGTCCACCATCCTTTTTCTTAGGACGCCATACCGGCTTCTTTTCGGCTATTTCCTCGCTTCATCTCTTGATTTCTCAAACGCTGAACTCTTCTCTTCCCGGCTTTTCCGAGACCGGGGAGGGCACCATTGACCTTTTTGCCATCTCGTAGGAGCTCTCTTCCGTAGTATGGACACTACCGTGAGCCCATGTTTGGTCTCGCAAATCTTTTCCTCTCGATATCCATCAAAACTGTTTATTTTTAGGCGCCGATCGTTCTCGGAACTTTCATCCCAAGTCTATCATGAACGGGACGCGGTTGACTCGAGATTGCCCGTACTCGAATATTGATCACGCATTCGGGGCAATTGTTTCGCGAGGCAATTTCAAGCCTTCATTCCAACAAGTGAAACCGAAGAAGGAACAATTCCAATGAGATTGCTCTTGCTCTCTCCGTACTCTTCTTGTTCCCTTTGGCGCACTTCGCTTCATATCTCCGACGTTCGCCATGAACTGCGCTCCTCCTCAATGTACTGCTGTTCCTCATCATACTCCATCTTCTTTTCCCATTGCCATTTATTCAATAAGTGTCGTGTTGTAACCCTGCGCTTCGGATCAGCGTGTATTCGGCAATTTCCCTTAGCTGCATCTGAAGTTTGACCCTTCTCTGTTTGGCTATTCTTGAACTGCGCTTGTTGCACTTCCTCCTTGGTAACTTGCCGATTAGGGTCAACAGAACCAATCTCTTTGGCTCTTTCAGATGTCAGAACCTTCATCTTTCCCTTTTCCTTGGACTCACCGGCATCAACCATGCCTATGGAGAAAGAGACCATGTTACGAGGGAACGGGTTCTTGTCTACTTTCATCTTGCCATCAAATCTTAAGTGTCCATCTTGAATAGCCTTCGAATCTTTACTCGAACACTCGGCAATCATTGATATGATGAGAGTTTGTATCATGAAATCCACAAGTACTTCTTATCATTTACTCCTTGGGGCGCAAAGCATAGGATGTCCTTACGGCGGCTTAACGCGTCCTTCTTGGACCGAGATACAAAAAGAGCTTATACGCTTTATCGACATCAAAATCATAAGATCCCTTCGCTGCTTCACCCATCGATGACTGACCAAAGTAGGCTCTTTTGTCCAGGTCAACTCTGCAGCAGCCTACTTCATCTTCATCTTCATATTCGATGCTTCCTCCGAAATCCCACGATACATATCAACAGTTGCTTGTTCTTCCGAAAACGAGCATCTCTTCGAACCCTTGGGCTTGATTGCTCATTGCTGTCGGCTTTTGTGCAAGCTGTCCAAGATCTTCAAACTCCATGCCGAATAGCTTGTCTCTAATATGTGGCAAAGCATGCCCGCAATGACCAATTGTGCAAGCCGATCATCGGGAATAGTCGAGAATAGCACATGTTCTTTGCTTCTCGAATCTGCGGAGATACTCCATTGGTGTCTCGTAGTTTTCATCCTCATAGACCACAGATCAACCATCTTCTTCTCATTGGTTCCTGTATAAAAGTATGAATGGAACTTTTGCTCCAATTCCGCCCATGTACCAATGGAATTGGCCGGCTGCGATGCAAACCATGTGAAAGCCGGCCCCTGTCGGAGACATAGGAAAATATCGATCCTCCAAGCTTCATCACAGCAGCTTCTCCAAGTTGCATCGGATATCTACTGACATGCTCAATGGTACTGGTATCATCCCGAGAGAATTTGGTCAAATCCGTCGGTGGCTTAACTCTTGGTGGAAGAGCTACCCTATTGTACCATTGCGGGAAAGGAGATTTGTATGCATATGTCGATGCTTTGGTTTCGGGCCGAATTGATTCTGCATCATATCGCCATTCTCGCTTAGGAGCTCATCATTTGCATCTTTTGCTCCCTGTCTCCTAGAAGGCACTCGATGCACTCCCGTATCCCGGATTCGGCAAAGCATCCGAGCACCGTAATCGTCAGTGAATTCACTATACCCATCTCCATAGACACTCTTCGCAACTGTTTGCTACCGGAGAAATCTTATAAGCAGATGCAGGTATATCTCGTTGTCGCACCAAAAGCTACCCGACCATGAGTTTGCCGCTCGGTCACGGGAGGCTTCTCTTTTCCATCATGAATAGCTCCATCTTTGCTTGTACCGATTATCTCTTCTCCTCCAGTTGACTTCCCGAAGATTGCCGAGTGTTGAAGTACACTCGGCCCAAAGACAAGCTCTCCAAATCTTGCTTCAAATCGTTTGTCAACCGCCGGACCAAAAGTTTCAGCCATGATTTTGCGGAAGGTGCCCGGAAAAGCTGTGTTGTGATTCAACATAGTGTCTCCTACTGCTTTGTAGATGGCTCCAACTACCCTCTCGCATCTCCTCCTCGTCGGTAACATCGACCGACCAGCGAGAAGAACTCGTGGCAGTGCTTGCTTGATCATCACTGCCACTCTTGTTCTTGGAAAAGGACATCGACATTTCGCTGAAATTGTTCCATTGCTTGCTCCACCATCCGGCGTTGCTCGGTGGCGGCTCGTCCATGGTCACGTTCAGAACGTGACTGTTGTCAATTTCCGATCCCATCTTATATTGAGAAGTTGTCCCACCGGGCGTGCCAAAAAGTGTGTTGACGCAAAATGTGACCACCCTGCGTCTCACACACAGCAAGCCGGAAAGCCTAGCTTCAATCGGGTGCCCGGGCGTCTGAATCCGGTGGCGTGCCAGTCGATTTGACCTGAAAATCGACAAGGGATAAAACGGTAAGATCATAACTGGAACGTGCTGGGTGAGACCAGACAGTTCCATCTTTACGGCCCTGAAGCCACTTACGACGACACATAGCTATGGAAGCTATCTGCCAACAGGATGCAGTTCATTCGGCTAAAGTAACATAACCGATGTAAACAGGAAAAACTAGCCGAATACGTAAATGAAGACATGTTTGAACAAGATTAAATCATTAAAGCATATCAAACTACATCTCATGTTTAAAGCATCATCAAGCACTAAAAATTAAGAATAAGTAACTTATAAATATAAATCTACTAAACAACACATGCATAGGCTACTCCAACTAGTCCGCCGCACGTCTAGCCTTCATAAACCCGTCGAGCATAAACCCAAGCAAGCTAATCCACCGCATGATACCACTCACTATGAATTTACACCACTCCTTGCTACTAGATCAATCCACCGCATGATACAATCTAGCAATAAAGAGCTAAAAGCACATAATTATCTAACAGATCTATAGATACTTGCTACATGTATAAGCATAACCGTATCGGCAAGATTGCCGAATCGGGGTCCATGAAGAAGGAACAAACAAGCAACATGTAAAAGGAGCCTATCGATTAAACCGATCTCTAGTCCACCGGATGACTAGCTCTAGAGTAACCCAAAGACTCGCATCCGCCGCACGGTACCCGGTCTGTCAAGGCTTATCTACATATAACGTGAATGAACCCGCAACATGTAACAATCTAGATCGATCTAATTCGGCTATGTGAGCTTGATCTATTCGATATTGAATGAGCATGAGAGATACGATCAACAAGCCGAAAGAGTATCAATCTAGATTGGGCAAAAGGGTGTTGCAAATAATTAAACATTAAATAAAGCAAGCAACACGTGATAACTTAATGAATCAATTAGATCATGCCAAATCTAAAAGAGCCGATAACTATCTTTACTCATGTCTTAATCGCCGCACGATACAAGGCACAAGCAAAAACTTCCCATCATTAAGCTTAAATCGCCGCACGATACTAAGCAAAACGGATGAGACTACTTGCATCATAATCTAAATCCGCCGCACGATACTAGACATGATAGCAAGGTTGCCGGGACTTACGGAGGTCGACGGATCGATTGGCCCTCTCGAAGAACTCGACGACACGACTAAAAGGACTCGAAGGGTGGCGCGTAGCCGGTTGTATTGATTTGGTTGTGAACCCCTATTACAATGGTCGAGGGTTTATATTTATACCCTGGACAAAACATGAGTCCTAAGCACTTACGAACTATCTAACCAAAATTGGAAAGACAAAGACACGCTAACTCTATCCATAATCGGAGTCCTTGATCATCACGACTCCTTCCCTTTTCGATCGCTTCCTTTTTCCTTTCTCCGCCTTCAAATAAAGCAGTTGCCGACCGCTTGGCCATTTGCCGAACACATGGAAATTAGCCGACCGCATATGCACTTGCCGAATTCCTCTCTCTGCCGTGCGGGTCCACTGTCATATTCCCGACCAAATTCTCGGTGTTAACAAGAACAGGTGCTAATCTAGCTTTAGTAGGTTGAATTAAAGCGATGCTTTTATCTGTTTAAAATATTGAAAGTAAGGTTTCAAGATTAGTAATGCATTTCCGCAAAACTTCCCTTTTCTAGCTCAACTACTCAAAAGCCAAAGATATCCTTGAGAGTCTTTTCTTTTAGTCGGGTAAGTCTTGCGAGTACTTTCATGTACTCGGGGTTTGTTCTACCCCGTTGCGGTGTGTGCCGAGTTACTCCTAACCATGTTGTGTCGTTGGGCTCGACATGATTTGGTTGCCTCTCGCAACTTAGGTGTCCTATCTAAGTTGTCTCCCGTAGCTCTACTCTACTTCCACATTTAAGTTAAGTTTGTAAAAGTTGACTTATTCAGATTTTGTAAACTTTTTAATGTTATCATTCTTCCGTACTCTGATACATATATTTTTGTAACAAATGTTGTAATGTTGTGGTTACTCCATTGTTGATCCCGGGTATGAGTGTAAAAAGTGGTTCAATCGGTGTTCGTTAAGAACATCGACAGGGCTTCAAAAGTCGTGTGGAACACATGCATAGTAATCTGAGGTCTGTTAAGACGAGGATTAGTGCATGTGGGCCACATTACTTAGGAGGTTCTGCCACAGTAAGTGAGGTAGGTGGCGGTTTGTCAGGGCAATAAATGCGGTTACCGTTTTTCGTCGAGTCCGCCGGGGGCGCGCGGCCGTTGGATGGCGTAATCTAGGCCATCGGATGCGATTCACGCGGATCGTCTTGGGCTCTATAAATATGGAGGAGTAGGCTCCTGGTTCTTCTTCCCCGCATTCTCGCCCTTCTCGCTGCTCTCGCCGCCAGTGCGCACTTCAACTTCTGCGCAGCCCGGCGAGCAACGCCGGGCTCCTTCCAGCGACCGCCGGGCCGAGCGGACCTCGACCCGCAGGACTCAGGATCCCGTAAGGGACACCGTGCCCGTCCCGGCCACGGAGTCGGCCAGAACAGGGGCGGCCGCCAGGGTCTTGAAGCCCCCGAGCGGCGCAAGCGGCGGGCTCGAGGTCCCCAAGTCCTCGAGTGACTCGAGGGGGCGACTGAGGCTCGACAGCCCCCGAGCGCTTTGAATAGGCCAGGTGGCTCGGGCAGCGCCACCTCGACCGCGGGGTAAGTCTTTGGGTCGACCTATCCCTTATTGTACCACTTTGTTCGTGTGTGAGTATTTTGTCACAACGAATTTTTGTTTCTCTCTTCCTTCCAGGACTAAGCGTCCCTTGCAGACGTTACCGTCCCTCCCCCCCATGCTGCCTACTAAGAGGCTGAGGACCACAGGAGGGTCGAGCGGCACCCCGTCGATGTCAGGTGGAGTGACCCTTCCCCCTTCTACTCCAGTTTGGTTAGAGCGGGCCAAGGATGCGCTTAGGCGTGGCAGGCTGATGGCAGCTGCGTCCCGTGCAGGTGCCGGGGCCGTGACCAAGGCCACGGGGGATGAGGACGCCACCACCACCACGGCCTCGACTGCCCTCCCGCTCGAGACCCGGTCATCGTCAGGCGATGGCGCCAGAGCCGGCGGCCTTTATCCCGGCGACGGGGGCTGGATCGGAGCAGCAGCCCATCACGCTCGAAGACGAGAGTCCGAGCTCGGGCGCCAAGTCCTCCTGGCCGGCCAACCTGCGCCAGCTCGAGGAGGAGCGCAGGGAGAAGGAGGAGGAGGAGACGCCGGCAGCCGCCGATCGGCCGGCGGGGGATGTGGAGATGCAGGAGGTGGAAACGGCGCCTGAGCCTCAGCCGGGCCGAGCCCCAACCCCTCCTCGGGATATGGAGGTCGACTCCTCTGCTGGGCAAAGGGTCGAGGACAGGGAGGCCCAAACTGCCGCTCGAGAGGGGGCGCTCGAGGAGCACCCTGCCGCCACGCAAGAGGAGGAGAAGGCGGAGGAGCCGGTGGAGCAGCAGGCGGAGCCGGCGGTGCAACCCGCTGCCGCAGGCGGCGAAGAGCATCAGCTGCAGGCGGAGCAGCAAGCGGCGGTGGTGGAGCAGCAGGCGGAGCCAGTGGTGGAGCAGCCCTCTGTCATGGGTGGCGATGAGCGCCAGCCGCAGGTGGAGCTGCGGGCTGAGCTAGAGGAGCAGCAGCCGCAGGTGGGACAGCAAGCAGAACTCCACTCGGCGCCGTATCAGGCGCCGCTGCCTCTGCAGCGGCTAAGGGAGGTTATGGTACCTCACCTCGTGCCTGACTCGACGACGGGTGAGGTGGAGTTCACCGTCATGTCCGAGGCTGACCACTGGGAGGAGGCCCAAAGGAAGCTGACGGCGTCCGCCATCATAGACAGTCATATGCGGACGGTCGGTTTTGGACGCACCGAGCCCACCGACGTATCCATCGAGGAGCGGAGGCGGATCGAGGGCGCGGCGCTCGCCCAAGAGGCATCTTCCTCCCGGAGTCAACCACGCACCCGGCATCCCCGGGCCGAACGAGTGGTGACGGCGGGCGTCGACTTAGAGGCGGTGAGGAAACTCCATTCCTCCGTCGATAAGGAGATGCGGGAGGAGTTCCCCATGTGGGAAAGGCCGCCGCTGGTGCTTCCCGACCCCCTCGACCACGAGGCCCCTGCGATCGTGATGAACGATCAGAAGGAGCTCGAGGCGCATATAGAGGCCGAGGAGCGCCGGCAGTGGCTCGAGCATGCCCTGAAAACCGCCCTGTCACTTGTCTCCGAGGACCTGCCTCGGCTTTCTTCCGTGAGTATTCTCGAGCACGGCCATTTTTTTATTCGGACTTATCGTAGCTTGCATCTGATTTTTCTTTTTTTCGTGATTCAGACGGCGCAGAGTTGCTCATACACCAAGTCAGTTCACATCCGCGCCCTTAGCGAGAGCGAGGACGAGATCCGGCGATACGTGCGCATGGGGCGGGATGCTGAGGCGGAGCTGCACCGGTCTGCCCGACTCCTTCGAGAGGCCAACGCCGCCCTGGACGCCGCCAAGGGAGAAGCCAGAAGAGCTCAGGATGAGCTCGCTCGAGTGGCACAGGGGGCCGAGACGGCTCAGCGGGAGGCCAGCGAGAAGCTCGCCCGAGCCACGCAAGAGGCCGAGGCCGCTCGTCAGGAGTACGCGCGGCTGCACGAAACCTTCGAGCAGCTCAAGAAGGACGCGGCTGTGGCGCTGCAAGGCTATAAGGCCAAGTGCCGGGACATGGAGCAGCTCCAGAAGGACAAGGCCGGCGTCGAGGCCTACGTGAAGGAGCTCCAGGCAACGGTCACCCGGGAGGCTGCCGAGAAGGAGGCCCTTGCCAGCGCGCTTGAAGCGGAGAAAGAGCGGGCGAGCGGTCTCCAGACGAAGGCGGTCAACCTCCGTCAAGAGATGACGGAGAAGGACCTCGCCATCCAGGGCGCCGGCAAGGCATATGAGGAGCTGCGCGTGGAGAAACGCGACATCGAGCGCGCTCTCCGGAGAAAAGAGACTGAGCTTGCGCGGGCGCTCGAACGCGAGCAAGGGCTCTCGACCCGCTGCACCGGTAAGTGCTCGAGTCCTTTAGTCCTTTTTTCGTGCGTGATTCATACGTGTTGCTCGAGTACTTGATTCTTGTCGTCCTTTTTCAGGTTTGGAGGCGGACTTGGTGGACGCGCGTGAGTACGCAAAGTCAACCCACGCGCTGGCTGACCGCGTGCTTTCAGCCAAGGCCCACATCACCGGCGCCATCGACACCCTTAGCGCCAAGCAAGGGGCTTCCGCCGGTGGTGGATGTCGAGGGCCGGATGCGGCCGAGCTACGCTAGCCGGGTCCGTGAGCTCGGCGCCTCTCGCGGGGTCGTATCCGGGAAGCCCTTGTCTTTCTTTGCCGCGCGCCGGACGATGGCCATCTTCTACTCGGGGTTTAGCATCTCGAGGAGGACGCCGGGCCGGGATGGAGGCCGTTGCGAGCGGCTTTACCTACGCCGAGGGCGAACAAGAAGGAGGGGTCAACCCCCGGATCGAGCAGCTCAAGGCCGAGGCTGAGGAGCCGGGCGCCCGTCTTGGAGGTGATCTGCTGCGAGAAGTCCTCCCGCCTGACGTGGAGTAGTTTTTATCCGGCCTGCGAGCCAAAATCTGGGCGACAAGGCCCTTGTAAGAATCAAAACATTCTGGTCGTGGAATGGCCTAAGCGGCCTAAAATCTTGATGCTTGTAATTTAAACCGTTATGCTCTAGTTTTTTCTTTGCGCTCGATGTCATTTTCCACTTCCTGCCTTTACTTTGTTTTAGCTAAGTGTTGGCGCTGTGCTCGTACCATCTCGAGAGGGGGTGAGTTAGGGTGCCGTAGCTCGGAAGCGTGGGAAGCCTTGTGCTCGATCGCCCTGGCTCTACGAGCTCGAGGTGACGCAAATACTTAGCTTACGAAAAATTTCGAGGCGAGGAGGGGAAAGATTACGTCGAGCACTGTTTTCGAAAAAAAACTAGGCGCGTTTTTTCGAGGACTTCAGGGGGGTCCCCCCTGGTCTAGCCCCCGAGGGGGGCTTGACTTTGTGGAAACAAAGTCGAGCCCACCTTGTGTATGAACAATAAGTAAGAATCGACTTATTTATTCATACTAGCGGTACATTTAGACGAAATATGTACAAAACATCGAGGTCTAGGGGAAAAAGCGACGTAGCTGTTCGATGTTCCACGCGTTGGTGAGGGTCGAGCCTTTCTCGTCGGCTAACTTGTACGTCCCCGGTTTCAGCACCTTGACCACGATGAACGGGCCTTCCCAAGGAGGAGTGAGCTTGTGGCGCCCCTTGTTATCTTGGCGTCGACGGAGCTCGAGATCGCCGATCTTGAAATCCCTCTTGCGCACATTCTTCTCGTGATATTGCCGTAGCTTCTGTTGGTAGCGCGCAGAGTGTAGGAGCGCCGTGTCTCGAGCCTCTTCGCTTGGTCGACGGCGTTTGCCGCCTTTCCCGATTAGTCCGCTCGTTGTAGGCTTTGAGTCGAGGGACCCGTACTCGAGGTCGTGGGGAGGACGGCCTCGAGACCCATAGACCAAGAAGAACGGGGTGAACCCGGTGGCTCGACTCTCGGTCGTCCGCGGACTCCACGGGACGGATGGGAGTTCGGCTACCCACTTGTTGCCGTGTTTGTTCAAGCGTTTGAAAATCCTTGGCTTTAGACCTTGCAAGATCATGCCATTTGCGCGTTCGACTTGGCCATTAGTTCGAGGGTAGGCGGCGACCAGTTCACACGGATGTGGTACCGATCGAGAAGTCCAAGAACTTTTTGCCCGTGAACCGGGTGCCATTGTCGTAATGATGACGTTGGGGACTCCAAAGCGATGGACGATGTCGGTGAAAAACTCGACCGCTCGCTCCGAGCGGATGTTAGTGATAGGCTTGGCCTCGATCCACTTGGTGAACTTATCGATGGCCACGAGCAAGTGGGTGTAGCCTCCGTCGTCTTTTGAGGGGTCCGACCGGATCGAGCCCCCGATGACCGCAAATGGCCACGTGAGGGGGATCATCCGGAGTGCGTGCGCTGGAAGATGCGTTTGCTTGGCGTAGAATTGGCATCCCTCACATGCTCGAACAAGCTTGATGGCGTCAGCAGTTGCGGTGGGCCAGTAGAAACCTCGACGGAATGCGTTCCCGACAAGGGTTCTTGGCGCGGAGTGGTGGCCACAAGCCCCCGAGTGCATGTCTCTGAGTAGTTTCCTGCCTTCTTCGATCGAGATTATGCATTGTCGTTGGCTCGGTCCTCGCCACCCTTATCCTTCTTGCCATCGTCCTTGTCAAGGCCAAATTTCTTGAAGTAACCTCGAAGCATACGGCAGTCCTCGAGGTTATGCTTGACCGGTTCCTTGTGGTACGGGCAGGGCTGCTTCAGCATCTTGTCGAAGACGCCCCCATCTGGTGGGGGTCTAGGCTTCTTGCGTTCGGCTGCGGCTACCTCGTCTTCCACGACCGCACGCTTGCCTTGCTTGGTTGCCTTTCTTCTTCTTCCCGTTCTTCCGGGCCTTGCTCGAGCCCTCACCGCCTCCGGGGACGGCGCGGGCTTGTTCCCGCCCCACCAAAGAAGGCCCCCACGGCCTCGTCGCCGCAGCGTAGTCGGCGACGACGTCCATGAGCTCGTTCACCGTCTTTGGGCGATTCCGCCCGAGCTCCCGCACGAGCTCTTTGCAAGTGGTGCCTGAGACGAATGCCAGGATGACGTCGTGATCTGGAATGTGTGGCAGCTCGGTGCGCAGCTTTGAGAAACGTCGAGCAAAGTCCCGGAGGGATTCCGTGGTATTTTGCTTGCAGTTACGGAGATCCCACGAGTTGCCGGGTCGGATGTAGGTGCCCTTGAAGTTCCCTCGAAAATCTGGACCAGTCGGCCCAATCGTAGATCCGATTGGGGAAGCTCCTCGAGCCACCGTCGAGCGGTGTCAGAGAGGAATAGAGGAAGCTGGCGTATGATTGCCTTATCCTCTCGAGCCCCTCCCGACTGGCAGGCCAGCCGGAAATCAGCTAGCCAGAGCTCTGGCTTGGTTTCTCCGTTGTACTTGACCACGCTCGTGGGGGGTCGAAACGGGTTTGGCAACGGCGTGTTGCGGATAGCTCGACTGAAGACTCGAGGGCCTGGTGGCTCGGGAGCCTGCCGGTCCTCGTCGCTGTCGTAACGTCCCCCTCGATGGGCCTTGTAGCCACGGTCCTCGGCGCCCGCAGCCTTGCGTCGTCGGTTGTCATTGATGTCATGACGCGCATCTTGAGGCGCGCGGTTGTCGAGGATGCGTTCTCGAGCAGGTGCTCTACCACCTCGAGGGGTGCCTCCTGGTGGACGGAACCCTCCCGCTCGTGCCGTGGTTGTTCCGGGGCTGCCTCACACCGTCCGGAGGCCGAGCTTTCGGCCCGCCGGACGGCCGCGACTTGGAGGAGCCCTTGGATCTCATCTCGTATCCGCAATGCATGCGGATTCGAGGGTGCCGGCATGTCCCTTAGCAAAGATAGCCGCCGCAAGTACATTTTGGCTTGCTCGAGGAAGTGGGCGGCTCGATCGGCGCCTCGGCCGCCCGTCGTTGACGATGCGGTTGAAGACTTCTCGTGCCTTTCCTCGAGCGCCAAGAGCTCGAGGAGGGGGCGGATGGTTCTCGCTCAAGCGCGCGCTTGAGCAGCTCCCATTCGCGCGTTCCTCATTCATCTTGGCCTCGATTTCTCCGAGCCGGGCCCATTGTGCCGTTCGAGCATCGTCTTCAGGTCGCTGGTTATCTTGGGCTTGTGGTAGCGGCCCACGCGGCTCGATCGCCTGCAGGGCTCCAGCTGCCGATGTCCCGACCGCTGGGGTCACGTCTGCCCGGTTGGCTGCAGGGACGGCCATGGCGGCGCCATCTCGGTCTCCTCATCCGACGGACGTCGTTGTCGAGATGAAAACACTCGCGAGCCGGGTCATAGCACCCCGAGTCCGAGTCATCGGAGTGCGGGTTAGCGGCCGGACGGCGTCCGGTGGCCTCCCCGTGCTCTCCTCCTCGATCCGGCCGACGCATATTCCCGACCACGTTGCGGCGCTGTGAGCCCGGTGCTCTGTCAAATCCGCGGTTCACCGACGTCGGCCACACGATCTCCAAGTTCATAGTGGCACGCGGGGAGGGGCCGGGGCTCTCCTCCCGCGGTCCCATGACTGGCCGGATCGCGTTGGCATAGGTAGTGGCGGTGTTGGCGAGCCCAAACGGGAGCCTGCGCCGAGCTCGGTATAGCCCGTGTGGCAACAGGTTGGGCGACGTCGGCCGTGCGCGTGCTCGAGGCGCCACGCCGGGCTCTCTCGGCGAGCGCATGGCGAACGTGAAGCCAGGGTCCACGTTAAGGGCTCCCTGTCCACGTGCCACCCCCTGTCGTACGCTTGGCACCCCGGCTGGGTGCATCGTGGCGTCTGGCCGGGAGGGCACGCGAGCAGGGTGCTCAAGGCCCTGTGCCTGCTGGTCGTGATGCCGATGCTGGTGGCGTCGGCGACGTGGTGGCGAGCCGTGGTGGCGCGGTCGGCGCGCGGCCCCACCAGCGCGTGGGGGTGATAAGCGTCCCCCTCCTGGTTCACCGATCGAGAGTAGAGCCATGTCGTGGCCTGGGCCGAGCGACACGAACTCTAGACTCCCAAACCAGATCACCGTGGCGAACGGAAGCGAGGAAGCGGGTGATGCCATCCGGAAAATGGCGGGAATCGAGTAAAAAACACGCAGTACCCCTACCTGGCGCGCCAACTGTCGGTGTTTCGTACCCCGAGGGGTATAACACCAACGAGTAAATTTATATGCTTGCTCCCTAATCCGGATGGTGATGCAAGATGGACACAAGCGTTTATCCTGGTTCGGGCAAAGAATGCCCTACGTCCAGCAGTGGGGAGAGATTTGTATTATCTTGCACCGGGGTGCTTGCGGGGTGAGTACAAGGTAGTCTTGAGACTTAGTGAGTGAGTGAGTGTGAGTGAAGGTGTAAAAACGTTGTAACCTCCCCTGAACTAGGCCCTGGCATCCCCTTTTATAGGCCAAGAGGAGGCTCAGGAGTACAGAGTAGATAGGGCTGTCGTGGGCGTGACGTCGAGGTACATGCGCCATGTCAAGTCATCGAGACTGTAGACGCTCCCTGTGGTCCGGCTCGAGCCTGTAGCGGTGTGGTCATTGATGGTCTGCTCGTCCTTCTCGGTCGTGGGCTGACGTAGTCGAGGTGCGGTGCCGGCGTAGCCGAGCACGTGCGCCCGGGAACCCTGCGGTATGGTCGTCGAGGTGGGAAAGACAGGGCACTGCTTGTTCCGTACGCCAATCGCGTCCGCCATCACTTCCTCGAGCGCCTTGGGGCCGGCTCGAGGGGTCGTCGTCCCGAGCGATGGGACGGCACGACGTGTTTGACGGTGCGGGGGCTTGACTACGGCGCCTAAAGGGGGACGTCGCACGTGGCACAGTGCGTAGCGTGGCTCCACAGTGGCACCTGCCATCCTTGAATCCAGGGGATGGGCGGCGTAATGGCGGAGGCGACCGGCGCACGTCCCACCATTGCAGGCCCTGTAGCCATGGGGTTAGGCGGTGTCAGAGTACTGTGGCGCTGTTCGAGCCCTGTAGCTATGTGGGTGCTCTGTTCAGGCAATGATTGAGGGCAGACTCGAGCGGGTGCTCGCTCGAGCGTTCTCCGTCTCCGCTCGAGCGGTTTATGCTACCGTCTCGAGTGGTCGCTCGCTCGAGCGGTTTCCGTACTGCTCTCTCGAGCGGGTGAGCGGCCACTGTTCGAGCCAGAAGGTTTCTGAGGTTTTGCGGGCCTGGTAGTGGGCCGGCCCAGTGTGAGAAGGATTGGGGTTTCTCTGGTCAATTAGCTTTTGGGGTTCTTAGAGAGGGATGAGGCTGATTTGCTCATCTCTAATTCACCCCATTTAGGACCCCCTAATCTAGGTATGCGACACATACATGTGTCTAAAGATTGATGTGACTTTACGTGCATCTAAAGAAGGCCTTACTCTCAATATGCAAGTCAGTTTCTCAAAGTTTAACATTAAAAAAAAGAACCCACCACCAAAACATTTTATGGTAGAGTTAATGAAACGAACTGATCACGACTATTGATTTCACGAATATTGAGATTTACTTATAAGTTATGTTTTTCAGATATGCTCACACATAGGGTGGATGTGCACGGCTTATCTGTGATTTGGGAAGAAAAAAAGCTTGATAAATTTAACTAGCCAAAATTGACCGTCATTTTTGAATGAAGAAAACGGTTGAACTTCTTGTGGGAACAAAGTTCTCACATTTCGCTATAGCATTAATTTCCCGAGAATTTCCGTGACCATTCCTGTCACCGTCTGCACAGAGGCAGGCTACCCTTTTTTTTTTTTTTTTTTTTTTTTTTTTTTTTTTTTTTTTTTTTTTTTTTTTTTTTTTTTTGAAAAGTCAGGATACTCTGTCGAAGTCGATCCCACATGGTGACGACCGTCCTGTATGCGACCGTCCTGTATGTCCGAAGGCCAAAATGCATTTTGCCTGCTTGCCCATTGCCTGCCATTCACCACCGAGCCAGTCGCCAGTCGCCACCACACCACTAGAAGTCTAAAACCTCCCTCCATTTCAGTTCTTGTTCTCCTCCATCGTCTGGCCGCCGGCGACCTCTCTCCGGCAGTCCGGCTTGAGGTTCTCTTCTTTGATTGCTTGTCTTCTTGGTGGGTAAGCTGCTTTGACCGGATAGTTTCCTTTTTCTTCTAGCAACAGCTAGCAGCATCAGTTTTGTACTTTTCTTTCCTACTACTCACTCGCTAATGGTGGTTTTTCTCGCAGATCTTCCGATCCCGGTGCTGCTGCTGCTGAAGATCTATGAGTTTTCAAGTCAGTTAGTCACCACTCACCAGTTTCAGGCAGCACCAATGGTGTTCTCATAAATAATAACAACTTGGGGGGATCGAATCAAATTAAATCCTGTGCTCGTTCCTCTTCTTGGCGGCGGTGGGTAAGAGCATGCCTGTAGATGATTTCTTGATTTTGGAAACAGTAGTATCAGTTTTTGCTTAGCACGCGTTTGCTGACGGTGGTTTCCTCTGCCTGCACGCATCAGATTTGTTTTGCTTGGTACTCATGGTGTCTCATACTTACTGATGGTGGGTAAGTTGGACATCTTCCGATCCGGTGCTACTCTGAAGATCTTTGGAGTTTTCAAGTGAGTTACATCTTCCGATCCGGTGCAACTCTGAAGATCTTTGGAGTTTTCATGTGAGTTATAGTCATCACTCATATCTTCAACAACTGGCGCAGCGCAACAGTAGTATCAGCTCCTTTCTTGCTTTCACGCAGCACCAGTTGTGTCATCATAATCAACAACTTGGGTGATCAGGACCAGTTCTTCTTGGTGGGTAAGTTTGCTTGTAGTTTCTTTTCTGTTATGGCGACAGCAGCATCAGTTTTGATAACAATGGGTTTCTCCTCTCCCTGCACGCAGCACAACTCAAACACATATCTTCTGGTGGTACTGAAGATTTCAACTAGCACAACAGTTTGCAAGAGGTGGGTTTGGAGAATATGTGTTTTGCTTTTGCATTGTGCGGGTGTTACTACAGTGGCCTTATCGTTGTAATAGTATTTGGGTCCAAGTCAGTTTTCTTTCCATTTTGCAGGCTCTGAATGTGAATAGAAGACGGACAGCAGAGCTACTGAATGTGAGACAATGGAGTTGGATAACAAGGATCCAACTGCAGAACCAGTATCTCTGCCTCTAGGCTTTTTGAGATCCATCACAGATGATTTTTGCGATGAGCGACAGCTTGGAAAGGGTGCGTATGGAGTGGTTTACAAGGTATGACGAATTATTTTCACTCCAATTAATTAACCTTCAAATGTAGGCAGCGGTAATTAATTAACGGATCAAACATCAATTCTGTGAAGGGCATTCTCCCCTGCGGTTCAGTTATTGCCGTCAAAAAGTTTCATGAAAGAATTCTTTTTTTAAAAAAAAAAGAATTCTTTCATGAAACTTTTTGACGGGTGATGACCAATCCTTCGAGGATGAGGCCTCTTTCCTTATGGGTATCGAACACCAAAATGTAGTACAGCTTCTAGGTTTTTGTGCTGAATCAAGGGGGTTAATGATGATGAAGCAACCGAACGGGAAAGGCATTGTTGTTGAACAACTGACAAAAATGCTCTGCTTCGAGTATATGTGTGAAGGAGGCCTTGATAAGCATCTTTCAGGTACGTTTTGGAATCAATGGACATAATTTGTCAGCTCTCTTTTTTTTCTTTTTTCATTTTCTCAAGTTTACATTGATAGAACACACCTTGTAGCCACAATCAACAGAGCACTGGAATATGTTGCCTGTATCCAAAAAAGGTTATTCTAGATCAAGTTAAAACATCTTAAATTTGAACAAGTATATACAAAAAATCTTATATATATTACCTCAATATTATGAGCTAGTAACTAGATATTTTTTGACCGAAGGCTAGTAACTAGATATTACTATTACTGCACTCAACCACACAAAATGTGTTTCATTGCTCTTATTTTTAATCATGGTATGTCAAGATTAATTATGTCTAGAAAAAGTATTTCTACAGATGAATCTACAGGTCTTGATTGGAACACGAGATACAAGATAATCAAGGGAATATGTAGTGGTTTGAAATACCTTCATGAGCGCAATATTATTCATCGGGACCTTAAACCTCAAAATATATTAATGGATACTGCTATGGTGCCAAAAATTGCGGATTTTGGTTTGTCAAGGTTGTTGGGTGAACAAAATTCATACACTGTCACTTCAAATCGTGCTGGAACCTTGTAAGCTACAACCTGCAACAATACCATTTGCTTTCTTTAGTATGGTCTTCGATTGTGCTTGTGGTGTCTCAAACTCTTGATGTTTACTGTAGGGGATACATGGCACCAGAATACATAAACAAGGGTGAAATCTCAAAGAAAGTAGATATATTCAGTTTGGGTGTAATAATCATAGAGATACTCAAAGGTTGCAAGGACAGCTATCCGGACTATCATCAAAACACCAAAACAGATTTCCAGCACTTCACAGAGAAAGTAATAAGACGAACTAAGGGTCTTCTGTGCATTTGTACCATCGTTCTAGCTCACTTATTATATATGCAACTGTGTAGGTTGTCAGAAATTGGAGGAACAGATTCGAAAGATCATCGAAGTACAAGGCACCAGAACTAACTACCCAGCTAGTAAAACAATGCATCGAAATAGCTTTGGAATGTGTTCACCCTGAGAAGGAGAAGAGGCCAAATGTGTCAAATATAATTAAAATTCTTAATGCAACAGAAGGAAGTTGTGTTCAAAATGGCAAAGATTTACTGGTAGATCACCAGGTATGATATCTTATATCCCCATATTGAGTATGCGGGCCTTTTGCGCTTTATTGCAAGATTAGACGTGAAAACTGCCCCAGAATTTACAATATGCTATTTTTGGGGAATAGTCATGGCATGTGCTTTAGTTCCTTTTTTCTTAATAAAAGTCACTTGATATATTTTTAATGAACGATATGTTTTTTTAGTGTAAACTAACGGATAATACCATGAGACTGGTTTCTGTTCGTTGAAAAACAATACTGTTTTGTTCTTATCAGTTCCCACTATAGACTTCTAGACAAGAATGAACTTCAAATTCAATGTAGAGAATTAAAATAAAATTTTGGACCTCTAAACGATCTCAAATAAAAAAGTTGTCGACTATAAAGTTATAGAGCACGTTGAGTCTACAACTTTTGCATATATACCACGTTAACATGAGTGGTCATTGAAAAATAAGAAAATGAATTACAACTTATGAGAACCTAAAATGAATATTTTGGCCTTTGAATGACCCATGATAAAAAAAAAATGCCAACTAGAAGTTGTAGAATATATTGAGAGGAACAACTTGGTGTAGACTGTTAACATTTGATGTCATTCGAGAAATTGAAAACATGAATTGCGCAATTAGAGAACTTAATATGAATATTTGGGTCTCTAAACAATCTCAGATAAAAAGTTGTGGATTTTACTTGGAAATATAACTTTTGTATAGACCATATCAGCATCCAAATGAAAAATTGAATATTAAAATCTGATAACTTAAAATAATTGTTGAGCCTCTGAAATAAATTAAATAGAAAAGAAGTACGAAATCAGATAAAAAGTTGTGGATTTTACTTGGAAATATAACTTTTGTATAGACCATATCAGCATCCAAATGAAAAATTGAATATTAAAATCTGATAACTTAAAATAATTGTTGAGCCTCTGAAATAAATTAAATAGAAAAGAAGTACGAAGTTGTAGATTGTGTTGAGACCTCTACATTTTTATATAAAGTTTATATTCATATGATTTAATATGGTAAAGTTAAAATTTTTTATACAAGAGAAAAAAGAGATGAACTGATTGGTAGGAGTCACTGCCATGTCAAGAAAACCACCCAAAATCATTTTCAAATTTTCAAGGGGTATTTTGTCTGGCAATGAAGAAGTTTGAGGGGTTCTTTTTTTTTTTTTTTCAAATTTAGCTACTACTTAAGAGGTGGGAAGACTTTACTCTAATAAAAAGTTGCGGTCATGCACAATAAATTGTTATTAATTGCTTGACTTTTGAAATCCCCATAGTACATATAATATGCCTTAGAAAAAGAAACGGTGGAACTTACTTCTGTAGCCTTTAATCTCCGTGAAAAAGCTAAAGTGCACAGTGGCAGGTGCATGGCTGGTGCTTGCATCTGATCTAATCACGCCCTATGTGACCAGCCAGGATGACTCGCACGTAGATCGGTTCCTGGTAGTGACTGTAATGACCAGTCTAATTGTTTCTTGTATTCATAGATGGGAATCCAGGAATGGGTGCCACCATCGGGTGCGCTGCGTGAGGACGGCTTGGTGGCTCCAATTAAACTTGCATTGAAGGATCATGCACAAGCGTGGATCACAAAAGTCATGATGACATCAGCGGTTGCACCGCTCCAACCACAACGTGAAAGTGTGGATGGCTCGCTTGCTGCACTTTGTTATCAGGGGGCACGTAATGCGTCATTTTGGGTCGTGCACAAGACGTTGGCTTCCTTGGAGGACAACGTGCTCAAGAACTGGGCAGCCACAATCAACCTTGGTTCGGGCATTGAGGCCCTAGAGAGAGAGCTTAAGTACGTGAAGGTGTTTCTTGAGTACACCCTTGGCAAGGTAATACATAACGTGGCACTTGAGGAAATTCTGATGGGGCTTCGAGATCTCGTGTATGATGCCGAGGATGTGCTAGATGAAATGGAATACTTTCGCATCCAAGGCAACGTGCTAGACGCCGACCAGCATGCTGAAGGTTGTGCCCACAATCTGGACCTTAATGTGTTGCCATCTGTTCATTATGAACCACCAAAGTTGAGATTTGATGGGGGCAATGCCTCCCGAAGGATAGAACATATTGTGGTGCAAATGAAGCTCATGCAAGAAAAGGTTTCTAATGCTATTAAACTATTAGGTTCTGACTGGAGCACTGCCCCAAACATTGCACAAAATCGCCCCATGACCAACTCTGAAAGTATAGAGCCAAAACTGTATGGTAGAGACCTTATGATGAAGAGCATCATAGATGATATTACGAAGGGTAAACATTCTAGTGAGGTCCTCACAGTCATTACTATTGTTGGTCCAGGGGGAATAGGAAAGACAACCCTTGCACAACACATATATCACAGTGGAGAAGTGCAACAACATTTTGATGTCAGAGTTTGGAGATGTGTCTCACTCAAATTTAATGTGAATAAGATTATAGAAGATATTCAAAGATATATCCCTAAAGTTGATCATGAATGTAGTAATGGTACTGCTAGCGAGTTGATTGGGCAAAGATTGAAAAATAAGAGATTTTTGCTTGTATTAGATGATATATGGGACTGCAGTGATGAGGATGAATGGAAACGGTTGATGGTGCCATTCAAAAGATCACAAGTACAGGGTAATATAATTATAGTCACAACACGGTTTCCAGCACAAGCACAAATAATGGTTAGGAAAAATGATCATTCAATATATCTGCAAGGTATAGAAAATGAAAAATTTAAGGAATTATTCCTATGTATTATCTTTGGTCATGATGATCAATCTAGAAAGGACCATGAATTCTTACTTGAAACTGGGTTTAAGATAGTTGACAAACTAAAGGGCTCCCCTCTTGCAGCAAAGACTGTTGGTAGACTGTTGAAGACCAAACTTGACTTGGATCATTGGAGAAGAGTTCTAGAAAGTAAGGAATGGGAGCATAGCAATGGTAGGAATGATATTATGCCAGCACTAAAGTTGAGCTTTGATTACCTACCTTCTCAACTTCAGCAGTGTTTCTCCTTCTGTGCTTTGTTTCCTCAAGATTACAAATTCAAAAGAGAAGAGCTAATTAACTTTTGGATAGGACAAGAAGTTTTGCATTCATCACATGGTGAAAATAAAAGAGTTGAAGATGTTGGGCTAAGTCATTTGATTGAGTTGGTTAACTATGGATTTTTGGAAAATCAAGGGGGGACAGATGGAAGAACTTGTTACATCATTCATGATCTATTACATAATTTAGCACAAAAAGTTTCATCACTTGAATGTCTTAGAATAGACAAATCTCAATCTCAAGTGAGCTCCTTAGAAGTGCTACCATCAATCCGCCATTTGTCTATCAACATTGATGATACCAGTGCCAAGGATAGATTGACTTTCAAAAATAGTATTAAGGATATCAATACATTGGGTACAAGATTAAAAGTTGACAAACTGAGGACTCTGATTATATTTGGGAGGTACCAAGGTTGCTTTGTGGAAGCTTTTGGTGATTTATTTAGGGAAGCAAAGGGTCTTCGTGTTATTTTCCTATCAAATGCATCCTATGATGTGGAATATCTATTGTGCAACTTTTATAATCTTCTCCACCTTCGCTACCTTCATATTGAAAGTTCTCTTAGATACCCAGTAAGATTTCCCAACATTATTTCTAGATTCTATCATATGATGGTCCTAGATACAAATATCACTGAATTACCAAGGGATATGAGAAACCTTGTAAAACTACGTCATTTTCTTGTTCGGGATGATGCAATACACTCTAGCATCGTTGAGGTTGGGAAATTAAAATTACTACAGGAGTTAAGAAGATTTGAGGTCAAACGAGAACCTCAAGGTTTTGAATTAAAGGAGATAGGACATTTGATGGACCTTTCTGGATCATTAAGCATTGGTAATCTTGAAAATGTTCAGGTGAAGGAAGAAGTAGACGAAGCAAAATTATTGCAAAAATCCCTCCTACATAACTTGACATTACATTGGGGTAATATTGACCAATCTATCGGTGACTCTACACTAGAAGAATGTGTACTTGAAAGGCTTAAGCCAAATAGCAATCTTCTGAAGTTATCTGTTATAGGTCACAGGGGAGCCACTTGCCCTTTGTGGCTTGGTACTAACCTCTCTGTCAAAAGTCTGGAATCTCTCTGTCTAGAAGGTGTAGCTTGGAAACGATTCCCGCCTATAGGAGACTTCTGGCTAATTGATTTACCTCATGAGGAAAATATTTTACGTAGTATCCCTGATAGAAGGTTTGGAAATTTGAGAAGGCTAAAACTTAGTAAACTTACGATGGTCATAAAATGGGTTGTGCATGCTCCTTGTCAGTTGCTTCCTTTCTTGAAAGTGCTTATCATTGAGGATTGCCCTCAGCTTGTGGAGTTGTCAATTCAACATATTGCTTGCTGTCAACAAGGCAAAGGGGTAAATGCAAATTTATTTCCTAGGCTCACAGAGTTGCAGATTACAAACTGCCCACAGCTATTGTCATTTCCTCCCGTTCCTTGGAGTGAAGCTCCCTGCTACATTAATATAGAAGGAATTGGAATTTCATGTCTTGGTGAATTGGTTTGTGAAAAGACATACAATTTGAAAATTGAGGGGAACAATAATACAACTGATAGCACATTTTGGAATGTTCTGGCCTTTCATAATCTAACTGGACTGAAGGAGTTGAGCATGGACAACTACCAATTCATGCCACTGCGTTACTTAGAAATGCTATCCCTAAGGAAACTAGAGATGTCTTGTTCAAGTAATACCTTTCCATTTATTGAAGCTGACAGCCATGCCAAATACCAGTTTCCAGTTGAGTCATTGATCATCAGAGAGTGGAATGCTAGTGGGAAAGAGTTGACACAGCTACTCGTGTACTTCCCGAACCTGTCATATCTGCAGCTGTGGGAATGTAAGAATGTAACAGGGCTTGCTGTGAATGTGAGGGGGCAGCACGCAACGGAAACACCTGGACCATCATCTCCAGCTAGCGAAGTGGAGCAGCAGCAGGGCGCAAGAGCAGAGGATGACGTAATAGCCGCATTTGAAGCAGAACGTGGCCTGTTGCTTTTGCCTCCCCAACTGCAGGAGCTGAAGATTGATTACTACCCAGAGTTGAGCATCCTCCGCTCCAATCCACATGACGACAACAAGGAAGAAGATGGGTGGACTAGTGGAGGAGGATGGCTCCATGGTCTAACCTCCCTCCGACGGCTCAGAATCTTCGGTTGCAACAAGATCCTGTCCGCCTACTCGTCTTCATCCTTCTCTTCTTTCCCCTTCCCGGACTCCCTGGAACACCTTGGTATTACCAGAGCCGTGGGCACAGGGGAACCAGTGTCTCTATCAAATCTCACCGCTCTCACAAGTTTATTCACACACTACTGTAGGGATTTAAGAGTCGAGGGATTGATGCCTCTGCTCGCCCAAGGCCATCTCACCAAATTATCCGTCAGAGGAACCCCCAATTTCTTTGTTGATTCTGAGCCCTCACAGCCTCATGAACTAGAGATTCCACTCTGTTCCTCAAAACTGCAGGAACTCGAAATAGATGATGTGGCTGGATTCACTGCTGTGTCCATTCGTTGTAGCCTCCTCTTTTCCTCGCTCACCAAATTGGAAATTTCGAGGATAATAAGTTGGAGCGCTTCACAGAGCAGCAAGGGACCCTTCTGTTCGTCAACTCCCTCGAGCATATCAGATTTTGTTCGTGCGATAACCTGCAGGCCCTCCCTGAGTGGCTACGTGGACTTCACAACCTCAAGAGGTTAGAGATCTGGTCATGCGAAGCAATCCTGATGATGCCCAAGGATGTCCTCCCATGTTTACTGGAAGAGTTGGATATTGATTTTTGTCCAAAAATCCAGTCACTGCCCAAGGGTTGCCTTCCAGATTCACTACAAAAATTACTTATCAGAGGCTGCCCAGCCATCTGGTCGCTACCTGAGGTGGATGACCTTCCAAGTTCGCTGCGAGAACTAGATGTCAGTTACAGTGAAAGTGAGAAGCTAAGGTGTCAGTGCCGCGAATTGATAAATATCATTCCAATAGTCCGAGCCTGAGAAAACCAAGGTAAAAAAGAGGTGGAACTACCATCCCACCAATTTCTCTTGCTTCTCCCTAACCCCATGATCCTCGGTCATTCTTGTTTCCTTTATTTGGCCACAATTGTTGTTTTCTTCTGGGTAATGCTATTGTTCCATCTGCTTTGCAGGGCATTTCTTCATATTGTGTATTATTCTGTCCTCTGGAATCTCTCTCTATCTATTCATAATTCTGAATTATAATGAAGTATGAATCTCTGCACACGCCTTCCACCCTGTACATCAAACTGGTAAGTGCCTGTAAAATCACCTCTGTAGTCTCACACAGCTATTTACATGTACAGAATGTTGCTTATTTGCTTATTTGATGCTTGTTCTGGTTATTGTGCACTTATTAATGCAGTTTGTTTCGTGTGTAACAATAACCTAAATATTTTTTTTTTGATCAGGTGAATATGTTTATGTACTCCTGTCTTGCTGTTTTGAATCTCAGAAGATTTACGAAATATGGATGCTGCTGTTTTTTTCTTCTAATCAGTGGTCTGCACTATTACAAAAGCCAGTTCTACAGTAAATGGTTTGAGCCTTCCCATGTCTCTTGTATCTGAGAAAAATGATTGGCTCTACTTCTAGTCCTGTAGGCAAGGTAGCAACCACATTTTAATGCATAAATTTGTAGGCAGAGGCTTTCTTTGATTATCAAGTGACGTAGCAGTTTAGTAACCCTCTGAACTAGTAAAACCTGATTCAACTATTTCTATGTTGACTTGAGGGCCTGAGGTACTGCTGCAGAAAAAAATGCATCACTTTGCTTTTTAACTCTGAAACTTCTTATTGGTTCTTACCTCTAGTATTTGTTAGTTATAAACTATGCTATTCTTATTCCTTTTCTAAATGTAGGACTGATCTGTTGCTCCAACGTGGTGAATTCTATTCTTCTTAGATGCACTTGTCAAATTTCTTAACTGGCCAAGTGTAATGGACCCTGTATCTGTATGTGTTCCTCACCACTTGCAGGCATTCCAATTTCGATTAGGTAGAAACAGGAGATTACATTGACATTGTCATGCTACTATTTCTTTCGCGAAGAATCTCCATTGAAGTCACTTATTACTAACTTACTAACTATATGCTAATTCTTTTCTTTTTAGTGGGATGGCAAAAAACAATGCAATTCTCATCTCATCAAATAAAGCACAAGATAACAAGAAAGTTGTTAAATCATGCTACAGTGCAAAGTATTTGCTTTTGGCCATGTTTCAATGACTATTGAAGCTTCAGAGGTGGGCAGCCGAAAAACATTTCCAAATGGGCCTTAGTTTTGATCACTGAATTTCCAAATAGCAGACACAATTCTGAAACCGTAATATATTTCTTTCAAGTATCGAACAAAAACTGAAAAAATTGATGAAAAATGACTAACTGGAACATTTTCCATGTAAAAGTAACATGATTCTATTTTATTATGAAGGTATATTCTTAAATATTGCTGAAAGAGTGGAAAAGTTTTCCTGTATTCTGCTGCTCAAACATTGCTGAAGAATTTGTTTATTTGGCCGTTGTTCCCATCTGCTGTGCAGGGAATTTCTTCATATTGTGCATTATTCTATCCTCTGGATTCTCTCCCTATCTATTTATAGTTCTGAATCCTAAAGCATGAATATCTGGACGTGCCTTCCACCCTGTACCTCAATTTGGTAAGTGCCTGTAAAATCTTCTCTCTAGTCTCATACAAGTATTTACAGGTTTAGCATATTGCTTACTGCTTATTTGATGCTTGTCATGGTTATTTATGTACTTCTCCCTTATTAGTGTCATTTGTTTCATGCCTAACAATAGCCCTTTATATGTTTTCAATCAGGTGAAACTCTAACGTACTTCTTCCTTGTTATTCTGAATCTCTGAAGATCTACTTAAATATGGATGGCGCTGGACGATTTTTTCTAGCCAAAGGTTTGCCCTCCTAAGAAAGCCAGTTCAGGTTTCAGTCTTCCCGTGTCTCTTGGATATGAGAAAAAATGGTTGGCGACTACTAGGAAAGGTAACAGACATTTTAAAAAGTACACCCTGTTTATGTTGAACATGACGTATATATTGCTTTGGTTCTAATTTCTCAAGTGATGAGCAATTTAGTAATGCTCTCAGCTTGTAAAACCTGCTTGAACTATTTCTATGTTGACTTGAGAAATTGAGGAGCTGTTGCAGAAAAAATGCATCGTTTTGCTTCTAACTATGAAAGTTCTTATTGGTTCTTAGCTCTAATATTTATTAGTTCTGAACTCTACTATTATTATTATTTCTTTTCAAAACATGAGACTGATTTGTTGCTCCAAATTGGTGATTTCTATTCTTCTTATATGCACTTGTCATATTGCTTAACTGATTCAGTGTAATGGCCCCTATGTCTGTATGTGTTCCTCATTACTTGTAGGCATTCCAATTGGATTAGGTAGAAACATGAGATTAGACTGACATAGTCATACTATTTTTCTTTTGCAAAGAATCTAAATTGGAGCCAATTATTAAAAATATTAATATGCCATTTCTTTTTATTTCAATGGAACGGTGTAAAACAATGCCAGTATCATCAAATAATGCACAAGATAATGTGATAGTTATTGAAAGTCATGCTACATTGCTAACCATTTGCTTTTCCCAAATCTCAGTGACTACTCAAGTGTCAGAGGTGGGCAGCCAAAAAGAAATATTTAGCTTTGATCACTGAATTTCCAAATAGCAGTTACAATTTTGAAATTGTAATATTTCTCTCAAGTATCAAACAAAAACTATAAAAAAATTGATGAAGAATGACTAACTAAACACATGTGAAACTTTTTACATATAAAACAATAACATAATTCTATTTTATTATGAATGTATATTCTCAAATATTTCTGAAAGAGTACAAATGTTTTCCTCGATGCTGCTACTCAGCTGTTGTTAGGCAGTTGGGCTTGGCGTTGGTGGAGGAAGAGATGGCTGTGCAGCTTCCATGGGCTCCTATGACATGTTAAGGTGTTTCTTTGGTGCGGCATGAATGCCTACTAAAGAAATTGAAATCAGTTTTGTATGCTGCTTTAGTGGGTAAGCCAAAGATCAGAATTTGTTTTTATGAATTTATGCCAATTTGGTTTCTTCGGCACCTATGGAGATTTCTTTGTCAATGAATTCAATTACTTGTCAACTGAATGCTGATTCTCACTACTGAAAGGAAGTCGTATTTTCCAGATGCATATGCAACACTGATTGGCTGATTGTCATACCAATACTGGAGTGATGCTTCGAGCCGAAGATTTTACCAATCAAATTACCTTGTGATCTTGATAATAATGCAACACAATTCATGTACATCTTGTGATCATAAGTCATTGAATTATTGTCGCAAAAAAAAGTCATTGAATTATCAGCATCCAACTCTGAGCTCTCTGCAAGTGCATGACTGGAGCCTTGCCTTCCTCACTCACGTAAGTCTTTTGTATCCCTTGTGCATATTCCTTTTTCTATACTTTTTCATGCATGCCAAATGAAACTGAATGGAACGATATATGAACTTGGCATCATCTTTGTCCCATGCGACACATCAGCTTCGTCTGAAGCTCCATTCGTGGAGCAATCATCATAGGTTTGCTACTAAATGGTGCTAACTGAAGTTTCGTCAGGTTTTGGAATGCATTCCATGTTGAGGATAGCTGCATCATCAACCCTCCCTTTTGTTTGTTCTCTCTATATACCTTGGAGACAAATGGAAAGCGCGGTCTTCAGGCTATAACAAGAGTTTTTCATATATTATTAGGCAGATGCCTAGAAGATTTTCTTCTAGATATGGCAGCTCTGAAGGTGACATCAGCATTATGGCTGAGCCTGCTGGTCATGACACTCCTCTTGGCTCCAAGTAAGTCCATACTTGGACAAAGAGATCTAAATTTTATAGCACATCAAATACTTCACACGCCAATGTTACAGAACAAGATTTAATTGATTTCAAGAAAATAGCAAGACTAGTTGCTTGCATGCTACCTGATTGTTTCTTGGTGGCATATGAAATCAATAAATTGTATCTCTTGATGTTTTATTTCATTTTTTTTTTTTGTTTTGTAGGCTGTGGGAATAAAGAGGAGTGCGGCGAGTGGCTAAGCGATACATACCGGATGTTGCTCCCGTGTAGCAGCAAAACATGCAACAAGCACTGCATTGACGAGGGCGCTACCAGGGGGAATGAGACTGAACAGAGTCATCTGAACTGCAACGGTGACTTGCCATTTTCAGCTGTAATGGTGACTTGCTGCTGAATAAGAGCAAGGTTGTGAGCTGTTGTGGCTGCTGAGATCTTTGAATCAATTGACATAAATCCTTTTTGCCAAATACTTTGTGAAGTTTGACCCAATCTCCATCCAGTGGGATATATTGTTTCACACACCTATTGTGTCACGAGTGGGGTGCTTTTATGTGTTCATGATAAGTTGCAGTAGAAATCAATGTTTAAGCTTTTGACGTTTTGTGTGGTTGAAATGAGCAATACATGAGATGTGTCATGCCCTGTTCTCTTCTGTGGTTGAGAGTTGAGACAACGTTGTTCCTCCTTTTAACACAGAATGTTACCAATTACCGTGGGAGCAGCAGATCATTTCACAGTTTGCTGTGCTTCATGTGAGACTCCCGCTGTAGTGTGGATGCCTTGCCCGGTGGTAAACTAGGCTACGCACTCCTGCAATCCACCTTTCCTCACATGCATCTTGCTGCCCAAACCTGAGGACCGAGCAGGGACTCTGCCCGCCTCTGCTCCGTCCCCTGCATCCAGCAAACTTGGTGCGCCCTCCATCTGCCGGCCGGGCCCCCTGTGCAGGGACACCCGCACTGGACCAGCCGGCGACGGCCTCGTGGCGGCGGACTTGCCCGTGTGGAGGACTGGAGTGTCGCGGCGCAGTGCAGGGAGGTGGAGGTGGCCATGGGCGGGGCCTCTGCGCCTGGTGAGCATGGACATCGACACGCGACAGCTGCGGCAGGACGTTCTTCAGGTTCTCTGGTTGTTTTCCTCTCTATGTACAAATGTTCACGATTCAGTTCACTGATTCAAAGTTTCAGACTTGAGACCTGTAACTGTGTTCCCCGCTGCAGATTGTGATTGTAAAATGACACGAAAGATGGAAGTGGCACATCGTGAAATTGGGGCTCAACCAGCTGGAAGAAGAGTTCAGTTCAGTTCAACAGTTTTGCATTTCAATTCTGTAGGATATGCTGCTGTGGATCCAATTTTGGAAGAGCAGAATGAGAAACATTCACCAGCACATACATTCTGTGGATGGAAACTTATTTTGTTCAGATCAGAGGTAAATGCAGCTGAATATCATTCTTTCTTTTCTTTTTTCTGTTCAGATTAAGAGGTAATGTGACCATTGTTTACACGTGACACCAGTTTATCAGATTGATACTTCTGTTTGTATGCAGATCGATTTCAGTTTCCAAGCAGCTAGCTGTCTGCTTATTTAGTGGTCAGGAGAGCGACAACCCCAATAGCCCTGCAGGTATACTTAGCTTCAACGTTCAACCCAAACAGGCTTTGCCTCCACTTTTTTTATATATATATTTGTTTTCATTGATTGATGCGTGCCAAGTGAAACTGAATCGCAACGATACATGAACATGGCAGCTTGCATGCTCTATCCCAGGCCGGCACATGAGCTTCGCGTGAAGCTCCATGCGTCATCGACCCTGTCCCTGGCGATGCGGACTCGGGGTCGGTGGCCGCTGGACGGAGCAGGGGTCTCGTCTCATCCGGTCTCTGTGCCCCGTCACCTGCATCCAGCGGCCGACGCCACCTTGGAGGAGGATAGCGCCTCCATCCAGCGGCCACTTAGCAGAGCAGAGCCTCAAGTCTGAAACTCTGCTCCGTCAGCGTCTGCATGTATTTTCTTTCAGGAATCCATTCAACCAACATTGCGTGTTTTCATTCAGTTGTGTATATTGGTGGGCCTGTGCCTCACTCACCTATTAACGGGCCACATTCATTGAATTGAGGTTATTTGGTTCGTGTATTTTGGCCCAGTACTTGTTCACAGTGCAATCCGTTAGAATTCGTATGGTTCGAGCAGCCCGTAAATCCTCGGCGCGGCAACAGGTACCGGCCCATACTCCCACAAAACCTTGCCTCGTGACTCGCCGCGACTCTCGCCGCCCGCCACCGCCGGCGGTACTCGCCGCCCGCCGGGAGCTCGGGATCCCAACTGCAACGACGACTGCCTCCTCCCCTCCCCACACGAGGACAGAAGCCTCGCGACGCTGGCCGCCGGGAGCACGGCCAGGAGCAGGTTCGGGTTCGCCACTGTCGGATCGTCGCTGCCAGAAGCAGCTTCACCGCCCCCACGCCTCACCGGTCAGGACTGTCTCTCTCACCGCCCTACTGTAAAATGATTATGACCTTTCTCAATGCCTCACGGAAACAAAATCAGCAAGATCATCCGAAACAAATACTCCGAGTACAAGCCTACTGTAAAAGGTAACCACTAGCTGAAAACAGCAAGGAAAAACTAGCCGAAGTGTACCAAACACTAGCTACAAACAAAGAGGAAAATACTCTGAAAGAAACATGTTGTAAGGCGTCATACATATTGTAAGGAAAAGCAGCCGTCATTTTTTTAATAATGGAATTACATTCCGGCCTCTATATATACGAACAGAGACACATACCAAACCGATTAAAAAACTTAAAAGGAAAAGATAAAACTTAATTTAGTACACATTATCTCTAAATTAAGGCCGCCTACAAGTGGATCAGAAGTACTAACATACAGCAAGCCCTCCTAGCATACGGACAAAACCAAGACAAAACACTTGACCTTCACAAAAATCTCTAAGACGAAGCTCCAAAGTATGCGACGCCGAAGGCGCCGCCGACGTCCATCCATAACGGGATCGGGTTTTCACCTGGTGATCAGGCATCTGCCAATTGAAGGGATCAAGGGGGTGATCCATCTGCTGCCATCAAGTCTGCAATCCCTTTGCAACCATGTCACCAAGATTAGTACATGGGTTGCACAAGTTGTACGACGAGCTTCCACAGATGAAGCGGTCGTACGACCCGACCAAGAGGTGGTTCTTGACGACGACATCATAGCCACATATTAATTAGCGGCAATGCGACCTCCGGTGGTGGCACGACGCAGATAATGTCGGCGACTAGACCGGGGTGAGTCGCGAGGATGGAGGAGAAGTTGGATCCAGCTCCTCGACGGCAAGGTCATCGTCGTTGAAGATCCACCGTCTCCGCGTCAACGGTCGCCATCACCGCCGCCTGGAATGCACGATATGGCGATCCGACTGTGACGCACGACGAAGACGTCTCAACGGCTCTTGATCTGCCAACGGGATGCGCAGGCCGGCGATGCGACCTTCGATGGCGGTGCTTGGATCGTCTTCGGGAGGTGGGAGGCCCCCTGCCAACCAGCCGGAGGGAGAGCTGGGGGAGCAGGAGCACCACAGCCACCACGGCCCCGACCCGCAGTTGCGCGAGGCCAGCCATGGCCCCAGCTCCGGCGGCAGCGCCAGCCTGGACCCCACTACCGGAGAGGAGGGGGCGGGGTGGGGGTCGCGGCGCCCCTGGCGGCCGGATCCGTCCCGCACGAGGCAGATCAGGCCGCCGGACGCCGGATCCCGCCGCTGGAGAGCCGAAGGCCGGGCCGCCATCGCCCGGCGTGGAGGGGGAAGGGGTGAGGTCCAGGCGGCCGGATCCACCCCGCACAAAGGCAAAACAGGCCGGCCGACGCCGAATCTCGCCGCCGAGAGCCGCCATGAGAGGTTGGAGGTGAGGGGGAAGAGGTGGTGGGGGCCGGGCGCGGGGAGGGAGAAGGTTGGGGGAGGCGCCGAGAGGACCGTTTTTTCGGGCCGCCAGGGCTCGCCGCCGCCGCCGCACACCGAGGACAACAGCGGCGGCCGGGGAGCTCGCCGGCGAGGGAGTGGCGGCGCTGGAAGGGGGCGCCCGCCCGAGTCGCCCCGTGGGGAGCGACGCGGGGGGAGGAGGAATAAGTCCACCGCAAGCAGAAGACTTAGCCTCACTCTTCCAAAAAAAGCAGGCGTCATACATATTGTAAGGAAAAGGAACATGCATGCGACACTACATATTGTAAGGAAAAATATAATAACACAAGATCCAACCTCCACTGACGAATGGTAGGAATACAGTACTAATCGTCTGTATCAACCTTCAGACCTCTGCTTGTGGAATGGATGGTCTTCCTTGTACATGCTGCAACGACAGCTAAAAATATAGCTACTATATTCCCCTGAAGATAACTTGAATAGAGGAGTTAACACATTTTTTTTTCAAAGGCAAAACTATTTCAGATGCACAAAATTGCCTAAGTAATGGCTGCAGCCCCCAGAAAGAATAATCTGCTTTCTTTGTGCTCGATTCCTTTAGCCAATGACTAAGCATATGTATTATAGATCTAGGTGGGGTTAACCCAGTGTAGCTTTATACGAAGAACTAGGAGTATACACCGCGCGTTGCTGCGGGATTTTCTTAAAAATAAATCTAGTATATATATATGACATTACTATATGGTATTCTTTGTGTATACATCTATATGAATTTATCATATAGCTTATCGAGTATGTTAATTAATTGTGTATCAAATATGATAAAAAAATCATGTATGTAGATGACTTGTATGTTAATAAATTAAAAATTTAAAGTATATGGCATGATAGAGATGACATGAATATTTTTTAATTAATAAGAGATGACTTGAACTTAGTGAGGAATGATGTGGACACCTTGCATGAAGAGATAATGTTTAGTGGAGGTCATTTAATTAGTGGGGTATGATGTGGACACCTTGCATGTTGAGAGAAATCATCTAGTGGGGTTTGTTTGTTTATATTAGAAGTATAGATTCTCAAAATAATATTAGCATGTTAGACAGTAATGAATGGAAAAGGCAATAATAGACTTTACTTTTTAAAATTGTCCCTCCTCATTTATGCCCCTTTGTCTCTTATTATTCCTCCAATAAGTTGAAAACAATGCAAGAAATTGGCTGCAAGGACGAAAACTCTTCTTTTCTTCTGAAAAATGTTGGGCCTACGACTACAAAGCAGGTGTGTAACCAATAACAACTCTACCGGCTACAAGATGCACTACTAAAAACGTAAAACATTAAATTATTTAATATATACCATAGTCCATAGTTATATGATCCACTAGCCGGGTGGATACAAAAGGATGACTCATTGAGAGCTCCATGCATGCTTTAGGTTCAAAAGAAACGTAACCAGAACCGCGTAGCAAGCGCGCAGAAACAACCGGAGTTACTGCCAAACAAAGGAGACAACTAAAAGGCATGAATACTGAACCACCACCAGATTGCCATGGGATATTCATAGTGACGTGATTAATTGAATAATCGCACCACGTCATGGCGTAAAGAATAATGAAGAAATATACAACCGGCATTGGACGAACTCATCTAGTGCTAGACTGCTATAGCTCCAGGGCAGTTGACTCGTCGAAGCATTGCTCTGCTCTCTGCTTGGTATGCACATCTCTGCTGAGCCCGTCGATGACGACCTTTCACCTCCACTGAATCTCTGGCGTCTCATCAGTCGATCATCTCTGCCCCGGTATCCTCTTGATCGTCTTGAGGCTCCTCTACTATATCTTGCTTCCAGGCAGTACATGTAAGCAACATGGGATCTAGAGATTAATTAACCTCGGCAGCTAGCACCGATTCTGTTCTCATAACGACCTCAGTGATCAAATCCTGCTCTCGTTCCATTTCTTGGTTCTTTTTGGGCAAGGTTGCTTGTAGATGGTTTCTTTTGTTCGGGCCACATCAGCATCAGTTTTGATAATGGTGGATAATTTCCTCCTCTCCCTGCACGCAGCAGAACTCAAACATATATCTTCCGGTGGTACTACTGAAGAACTTTGAGTTTTAAAGTAGCACAACAGTTTGCAGGAGGTGGGTTTGGAGATTATAGGTTTTACAATTTTTTGTTGCGGACGAATATGCGTTTTTTACATTGTAGCCTTACCATCCAGTATATATGTAGTATATCTAAATAAACTGTAGCTTCAAAGTTTAGACTCGTACTTTTTCAATTTGTTGGCTCGCCAGTCTACATATATCTCTATGATGAGGGAGGGATCAGAAGAGGGACGGGGGTTGTGATGTAGTATTTCGTTCTAAATCTGTATTCTTTCCATCTTCATTGTATGCAGGCTTTCGATCACAATTCACAATCGTCATGACAGTCCAGTCGGTCAACATATTGCTGTGAGACCGCGAGATTCCATCATCGCCACCTCCTGTGTCTTTCCGTAGAGGCTGCATCATCCACCAGCTGGCTGGCAGGTATGATGAGTTGACCCTGGTCTGATACGTGCTCTAACAAATATACTCTGTTGAGTAGTTAGTTTTCCATGTATTTGCACATTACAGCTCTTAGTTATGCGGTACGTCAAATGAAGTATTTGACATGTTAGAGCAACTCATAACAGTAGTAATTAAAATACAGTAATAGTCTATGGTTGACACAAGTAAATAATTTCCCACATAAAGCAAAGCTCCATATAAATAGGAGACGGCCAGCAGAGCTACTGAATGTGACATAATGGAGTTGGAGAACAAGGATCCAACTGCAGAACCAGTATCACTGCCTCTAGGCTTTTTGAGATCCATCACAGATGATTTTTGTGACGAGCGAGAGCTCAGAAAGGGTGCGTATGGAGTGGTTTACAAGGTATGACGAATTATTTTCACTCCAATTAATTAACCTTCAAATGTTGGCAGCGGTAATCAATGAACCGATCAAACACCTATTCTGTGAAGGGCATTCTCCCCTGCGGTTCAGTTATTGCCGTCAAAAAGTTTCATGAAAGAATTCTGACGGGTGATGACCGATCCTTTGAGGATGAGGCCTCTTTCCTTATGGATATCGAACACCAAAATGTAGTACGACTTCTAGGTTTTTGTGCCGAATCAAGGGGGTTAATGATGATGAAGCAACCGAACGGGAAAGCCATTGTTGTTGATCAACTGACAAAAATGCTCTGCTTCGAGTATATGTGTGAAGGAAGCCTTGATAAGCATCTTTCAGGTACGTTTTGGAATCATTGGACATAATTTATCAGCTCTTTTTTTTTTTATTTTCTCAAGTTTGCATTGCTAGAACACACCTTGTAGCCACAATCAATAGAGCACTGGAATATGTTGCCTGTATCCAAAAAATGTTATTCTAGATCGAGTTAAAACATCTTAAATTTGATCAAGTATATACAAAAAAAAAAATCTTATATATTACCTCAATATTATGAGCAACTAACTAGATATTACTATTACTGCACTCAAACACACAAAATCTGTTTCATTGCTCTTATTATTAATCATGGTATGCCAAGATTAATTATGTCTAGAAAATGTATTTCTACAGATGAATCTTCGGGTCTTGATTGGAACACGAGATACAAGATAATCAAGGGAATATGTAATGGTTTGAAATACCTTCATGAGGGCAATATTATTCATTGGGACCTTAAACCTCAAAATATATTAATGGATACTGCTATGGTGCCAAAAATTGCGGATTTTGGTTTGTCAAGGTTGTTGGGTGAACAAAATTCATACACTGTCACTTCAAATCATGCTGGAACCTTGTAAGCTACACACTTCAACTGCAACAATACCATTTGCTTTCTTTAGTATGGTCTTCGATTGTGCTTGCGGTGTCTCAAACTCTTGATGTCTACTGTAGGGGATACGTGGCACCAGAATACATAAACAAGGGTGAAATCTCAAAGAAAGTAGATATATTCAGTTTGGGTGTAATAATCATAGAGATACTCAAAGGTTGCAAGGACGGCTATCCGGACTATCATCAAAACACCAAAACAGATTTCCAGCACTTCACAGAGAAAGTAATAAGACGAACTGAGAGTCTTCTGTGCATTTGTACCATCATTCTTGCTCACTTATTATATATGCAACTGTGTAGGTGGTCAGAAATTGGAGGAACAGATTCGAAAGATCATCGAAGTACACGGCACCACCAGAACTAACTACCCAGCTAGTAAAACAATGCATCAAAATAGCTTTGGAATGTGTTCAACCTGAGAAGGAGAATAGGCCAAATGTGTCAAATATAATTAAAATTCTTAATGCAATAGAAGGAAGTTGTTGTGTTCAAAATGGCAAAGATTTACTGGTAGATCACCAGGTATGATATCTTATATCCCCATATTGAGTATGCAGGCCTTTTTGCGCTTTATTGCAATATTAGACATGAAAAGTGCCCTAGAATTTACAATATGCTATTTTTTTGGGTATAGTCATGGCACGTGCTTTAATTCCTTTTTTTCCTTATAAAAGTCACTTGATATATTTTTAATCAATGATATGTTTCTTTAGTTTTTTTTTTTTTTTTGAGCAGATGATATGTTTCTTTAGTGAAAACTAATGGATAATACCATGAGGCTGGTTTCTTTTCGATGAAAAACAATACTGTAGAGAATTAAAATAAAATTTTGGGCCTCTGAAACAAATTAAATAGAGAAGAGGTATGAAGTTGTAGGTGTTGAGATCTCTACATTCTTTATACAAAGTTTATATTCATACGATTTAATATGGTAAAGTAATAATTATTTATACAAGAGAAAGAAAGAGGTGAACTGATTGGTAGGAGTCACTGCCATGTCAACAAAACCACCCAAAATCATTTTCAAATTGTCAAGTGGTATTTTTTCTGGCAATGAACAAGTTTGAGGGGTTTATTTTTCAAATTTAGCTACTACTTAAGAGGTGGGAATTTGACTTTACATAAAAAGTTGTGGTCACACACAATCAATTGTTATTAACTGCTTCACTTTTGAAATCCCCATACGTGTAATATGCATTAGAAAAAGAAACGAAGGAACTTACTTCTGTAGCCTTTAATCTCTGTGAAAAAGCTAAGATGCAGTTAGTCTAATTGTTTCTTGCATACTACTTATATTCATAGATGGGAGTCGAAGGGGTGCCACCATCGGGTGTGCTGCGTGAGGACAGCTTGGTGGCTCCAATTAAAATTGCATTGAAGGATCACGCACAAGCTTGGATCACAAAAGTCATGATGACATCAGCGGTTGCACCGCTCCAACCACAACATGGGCCAGTTTTGGGAAGTGAGGATGGCTCGCTTGCTGCACTTTGTTATCAGGGGGCACGTAATGCGTCATTTTGGGTCGTGCACAAGACGTTGGCTTCCTTGGAGGACAACGTGCTCAAGAACTGGGCAGCCACCATCAACCTTGGTTCGGGCATTGAGGCCCTAGAGAGAGAGCTGAAGTACGTGAAGGTGTTTCTTCAGTCCACCCTTGGCAAGGTAATACATAACGTGGCACTTGAGGAAATTCTGATGGTGCTTCGAGATCTCGTGTATGATGCCGAGGACGTGCTGGACGAGATGGAATACTTTCGCATCCATGACAGCCTGCATGCCGAAGGTTGCTCCCACAACCACGACAATGAGTACATGTTGGACGAGATGGGATACTTTCGCATCCAAGACATTCTAGGCCTTAATATCCAGTTCCCTTGGTCACCTCTGCTGTCTGTTTGTGATGAACAAGCAAAGTTGAAATATAGTGAGAATGCCTCGAAAAGAATGCAGCTTACTGTGGAGAAAATGCAGCTCATGCATAAAAGGATTTATGACATTATTACGCCGTTAGGTTCTAATTGGAGCACTATCCCAAATATTGCACAAAGTCGTCCTATCACAACCTCTCAAAGTATAGAGCCGAAATTGTATGGGAGGAAGCTTATGATGGATAGTATCATACATGATATCACAAAGGGTAAATATTCATCTGAGATCCTCACAATTATTCCCATTGTTGGTCCAGGGGGCATAGGAAAGACAACTCTTGCACAACATATATATCACAGTGGAGAGGTGCAAGGACATTTTGATGTCAAAGCTTGGACATGTGTCTCACTTAACTTTAATGTGAATAAGCTCATAGAAGAGATTCAAAGATGTATCCCCAAAGTTGATGGTGAAACTCATAATAGTACTGCCAGTGAGTTGATTGGGCAAAGATTAAAAGGTAAAAGGTTCTTGCTTGTATTGGATGATATATGGGACTGCAGCGATGGGGATGAATGGAAACAACTACTGGTGCCATTCAAAAGGCCACAAGTACAGGGTAATATAATTATAGTAACAACAAGGTTTCCAGTGCAAGCACAAATAATGGTTCAAAAATACAATCAATCAATAAATTTGCAAGGTATAGAAGATGAAGAATTTAAGGAATTATTCCTGGAAATTGTCTTTGGTCATTATGATCAATCAAGAAAGGACCATTCATCATTACTTGAAGCTGGGTTTAAGATAGTTGAAAAACTTAAGGGCTCCCCTCTTGCGGCAAAAACGGTCGGTAGATTGTTGAAAACCCAACTTGACTTGGCTCACTGGACAAGAATCTTAGAGAGTAAGGAATGGGATCATAGTAGCGGCAAGAATGACATTATGGTTGCACTGAAGTTGAGCTTTGATTACTTACCTTCTCAGCTTCAGCAGTGTTTCTCCTACTGTGCTTTGTTTCCTCAAGATTACAAGTTCAAAAAAGAAGAGCTAATTCACTTTTGGATAGGACTTGAAGTTTTGCATTCATCACATGTCGAAAATAAAAGAGTTGAAGATATTGGACAAAGCCATTTTTGACCGAGTTGGTTAATTATGGATTTTTGGAAAAGAAAGAGGGGGAACATGGAAGAACTTATTACATTATTCATGATCTCTTATATGAATTAGCACGAGAAAGTTTCATCACTTGAATGTCTTAGCATAGATAATTCTCAATCTCATGTGAGCTCCATAAAAGTCCTTCCATCAATCTCCACCTGTCTATAAACATAGATCATACCAATGTGAAGGATCGATTGACTATCGAAAAATTGTGTTGAAGATTTCACTACATTTGGTACAAAACTAAAAGTAAAAAAACTACGGACTTTGATGATATTTGGGGAACACCATGGCTGCTTTGTGAAAGCTTTTGGTGATTTATTTCGGGAAGCAAAGGCCCTTCGTCTTGTCTTTCTATCGGGAGCATCCTATGATGTGGAAGATTTGTTGCACAACTTTTATGATCTTATCCATCTTCGCTATCTTAGGATTGAAAGTTCTTTTCAATACAAAGTAAGATTTCCAAAAAAAATTTCCAGATTTCATCATATGATGGTCCTAGATGTAGAACATTGTGGCAATATTATTGATCTACCACATGATATGAGCAACCTTGTAAAACTACGTCATTTTCTTGTCGCAAATGATGAAACACACTCTAGCATTGTTAACGTTGGAAAATTAAAATCATTACAAGAGTTACGAAGATTTGTGTTGAAACGAAAAGAGCAAGGTTTTGAACTAAGGGAGATAGGGCAGTTGGTAGACCTTCGTGGATCACTGAGCATTTATGATCTTGAAAATGTTCAAGTCAAGGAAGAAGTAAATGAAGCAAAATTGTTGCAAAAAGGCCAAATACAAGAGCTGATATTACATTGGAATAATATTCGCCGACCTACTAGTGATTTCACACTACAAGAGCATGTTCTTGAAAAGCTTAGGCCAAGTAGCAATCTTCAAAAGTTATCAGTTGAAGGTCATTGGGGAACCACTTGCCCTTTGTGGCTTCGTACTAACCTCTCCGTCAAAAGTTTTGAATCTCTGTCTAGATGGTGTAGCATGGAAAAATTTTCCTCCTATAGGAGAGTTGTGGCTAGTTAATGTGTCACGTGAAGAACTTTCAGCCAATATCCCTGAACAAAGGTTTGGTAATTTGAGAAGGCTACAACTTTGTAAACTTACCATGGTTGAAAAATGGGCTGTGCATGCCCCTTGTCGGTTGTTTCCGTTCTTGGAAGTTCTTATCATTAAGGATTGCCTTCAACTTGTGGAGTTGTCATTTCAACATATTGCTTGTTGTCGACAAGGCAAAGAGGTAAGCTTGTAAATTTATTTCCTAGACTCTCCGAGCTAATGATTACCAACTGTCCACCGTTATTGTCATTTCCTCCTATTCCTTGGAGTCAAGTTGCCTGCTCCATAAATATAGAGGGAACTGGAATTTCATACCTTGAAAAATTGGTTTGGGATAAATATGGTTTCACCATTGAGGGGAAGAAGGATACAGATGATAGCATGTTGTGGCATATGGTAGATTTTCGTAATCTAACGGGATTGAATCAGTTGAACATACGCAGTTGTAAATCCCTGCCACTGAGTTTTTTTTTTTGACACGAGGGCACCCCCCATTTCCATTAATCAAAACGGAAATACAGTGTTTGTTTCCAGAGTTTGCGGGAAGCAAGAAAGGAGAACAGTTCAGGATTACAATTATTTAGGGGCAGCATAACAGCTAGAACCCCAGGCGAACAGACCATTGAACAAGCAGAGCTATAAGTGAGCAACAAAAGGCTACGACTAGCAAAACTTCACAGCATCTTCTCCGGTTCTCCCACACTCCCTTTTACCATCACCAGCTTTTCACTCCTGGTCTTCATCCGTGGCCTCCTGAAGTTGCAGCCGCGGTTTCTTCTTCTTTGTTCAGCAACAAGTCTTGATGCAATCTCCGACATTGTTCGATCCCGGCATCAAAATTCTCCTTTTCTCCTTCAGCGAAGAGTCTGCCTTGATAACCCATGAGCGCACAGGCAAAACACACAATACTTGCGGGGTTTAGCATAATTTTTCCTTCAAAACAAGCTGAATTACGAGTTTTCCAAATGGCCCGGCATATCATTTGCCACCCGAGTAGTATGAAAGCGAGTCCCATTCGGTAACCAATGTTCACACCAAGCCCAACTTTGAATCAGGTTATTAGGAATATTATTGGCCCCAATTGCATGAGCTACAATAGCCCATACAGCTTTAGCCGTGCTGCATCTAAAGAACAAATGGTTAATATTCTCATCACTATCACAAAAGAAACAAGTGGGGGAACCCACCCATTTCCTATGAATCAGCACATCCTTGGTTAAAATGGCATTATTCATAACTAGCCACAGAAATATTTTAACTTTCGGAGGGATTTTCCCCTTCCAAATCCTTTTATGATAAGGACCACTCTCATTTTTTGTTAGTCCCTTATATATTGATTTGGCGAGAAAGTTTTATTGTTTCCCAGCCCCGATAAAGGTTGATCTTTTCCCCTGGTCAAAACCGGTAGTTCAACTTTGTTGCAAACAAATTCCCAATCTCTTAACGAGATCACCAAACAGCCATCCGGTGAAGGATACACCTTTGGGGCATTGTCTTAGCGTATATACAGATACTAGAGGTTGCTCACAAACTTTGAACAACTCTGGAAATACTTGGCTCAAAGGCTTATCCCCAAGCCATCTATCATGCCATAATAAGGTGTTCTTACCATCCCCTATTTTCATTCTCCTCCCCTGCAAGTATATCTTTTTGATTTTTAAAAGATCACACCAAATGGCTGAATCAGTTTGTTTATGAGTAACCACACTGATTGACTTGCCTTTCAAATACTTATACTCTATAATCTGCTGCCATAAGCCATTTTCAGTTTCAAGTTTCCACCACCATTTACATAGCAAACTTACATTCATTTTGCTGATGTCTTTGATACCCAGCCCTCCTTTCTTCTTATTTTTACAGATCACTTCCCATTTTACAAGATGGTATTTCCTTTTAGTACCCCCTCCCTGCCAGAAGAACTTCCTTCTCATCTTATCAATGTTTTTTATTGTAGACTTGGGTAGCAAATAGATTGACATATGATACACAGCAGTGTTATTCATGCTAGTGTTAATAAGAAGAGATCTGCCAGCAATAGACATGCAACTCCCTTGCCAATTGCATAGTCTCTTAGCATGTTTTTCCTCAAGGGGGAGCCAATCACAAACATGTAATCTACTAGGACTCACAGGTACACCTAGATATTTAATGGGAAATTCTCCTGTTTGGCAATTAAAGATGTCAGCATAGGCTTCAGCCCAGTTTTGCTCATCATTTAATACCAGAACTTCACTTTTATGAAAATTTATTTTGAGGCCAGCCATTAGCTCATACATGTATAGCAACATTTTTAGATTCCTAGCCTTATCATAATCATGCTTGAGACAAATGATGGTGTCATCTAAATATTGCAAGACAGCCACCCCATTGGGGATAATATGATCAATCAGACCAGTGAACAACCCATTAGCCTGAGCTTTAATGATCATCCTTGTGAGACCATCAGCCACAAAATTAAACAGTATTGGAGATAGGGGATCCCCCTGTCTAACTCCTTTGTAACTTTTAATATAAGGGCCAATTTGGTTGTTTACTTTCACACTAACAGTCCCCCCCATCACTACTTGTTTGATCCAATTGCACCAGTTTTCAGAAAATCCCCTGGCCCTTAAGCAACCAAACAAGAAAGCCCAATTAACTTTATCGTAGGCTTTTTCGAAATCTAATTTCAACACCACCCCAATCTGTTTTTTAATCTTTGTCTCATGAAGGATTTCATGTAAAATCATCACCCCACTCATTATGTTTCTTCCCTTCATGAAAGCTGTTTGATTATTATGAATCAATTTATCAGCCACTCTCTCCAATCTAATAGTCAGAGTTTTTGTAATCAGTTTGTAAAGACAATTTAGCAGGCAAATAGGACGGTATTGCTGAATTTTAGAGGCATCTGCAACTTTGAGCAGTAGGGTAATAATACCATAATTCAATCTGCTAATGTCTACATTCCCTTCATGGAAATCATGAAACAAATCTATGATATCCTTTTTAATAAAACTCCAGCATTTTTGAAAGAACTCAATTGGGATTTTATCGGGCTCTTTGCCTTATTAGTTTCCATTTGGGATAAGGCAATCCAAATCTCTTCTTCTCGAGAGAAAGGATTTGTCTAAAAGTTCATTATCACTATCGAGATACACTTTCACAGTTATCCCGAAATTATCATCCGAGAGATATATCATATGAGCTAGATGGACCAAACAAGTCAGAATAATATACGTGGCATGCTTTAAAAGATTTTCATCACCCTCAATTGAAATGCCATCTTTCTCAAGAGATATAATAGTATTCTTATTCCTTCTTCCACTAGCAAATCTATGGAAGAATTTGGTGTTATTATCCTCTTTAAGCAACCATTCCTCATGAGATCTATTATGCCAATAGGTTTCCTCTTGATCTAACATATTCAGATTTTCTTTTATCAACTCAACCTTCCTAGCCATCTGACTAGCATCCAGCCCATCAGTCTCCTCTATGTGTTCAAGGTTACTAATTTCTTCACTAATATTTTTCCTCTTCTTCCTCATTTCCCCTTTTGATTAAACCCCCACCCCTTAAAATATTGCTTAATCAATTTAATTTTCTCTGGATCTTGTCCAAAGCGGAGCCCTACTGAGGGTTTATCCCAAATCTTTTTAAGCTGCGGGGATAAACTCGGGGGTTGGAGAGCCAGCTTAGTTCAAATCTGAACTCAATCTTTTTCTTATGATTCATATTACCAGAGAAAATGATAAGGGGATTATGATCAGAAACCTCCCTAGGAAGTTTCTTCACCACAGTATTTGGGAAAATGTCTTCCCATTCTTTATTAGTCAAAACCCTGTCTAGCTTCTCAAGGATGGGGAACTCTTGGTTATTAGTCCAGGTGTAACCCCCACCAATCATATCAATCTCAATCAATTCATGGAAATCTATCGGGGTATTGAATAACTGAGAAAATCTTTGCACCCCACTTGTCTATTTCTCTCAAAAGAGTATCTTATAATGTTAAAGTCCCCACCAATTAGGACGGGGTCCTTATTTCTAGCACAAAAAGCGAGACGGTTCGAGTAAGGAAAGCCATTTTTTTATCTTCATGAGCAGCACCATACACAACTATAAGGTTCCACTTCTTCTTATTTACTTTGTCCCAAAAATTTAATTGTATCATAAAATCCCCTCTGTGAAAAGCACCCACATCATATAAATCTATTCTGACCCCTATTAAAATACCCCCTGATCTGCCTATAGCATCAACTGTCATCCACAAATAATCTAATTGAGGGTCAAATTTTTTAAGCACCCTGTCAGTACAATCTTTAACAAGAGTTTCTTGCAAGCCAATAAAATGGAATTTGTGTTGGAATATTAAATCCTTTAGATAAGTAGCACAGCCTCTCTTTCTTAGACCCCTACAGTTCCATATAAGTCCATGGGCCGTCATTTAATAACTTGATCTTTTTGAATTTTTGAGGAACAGGTTTTAGGCCTGCCTCTTTTCTTTGGGGGTTGGATAGAACTAATCTGTCCTTGCCCCTTCCCCTTACAACTGGGGGATATTATCATACTTTTTCTCCTTTTTTCTCTTTTTTTCTTCCTCGATTCAACTAGAGTGTAATCATCAATATCAGAAGTCTCTTCCTGAGTCCACTCAAGGGCTAACACATTATTATGTTCAGTCACCACCGATTCACAGCCATTATCATGTAGAGCAACAGATTTAATTTGTTTCCTATACAGATCATCTCTAGCATTTTCCAAATTCTTAAGTAAATCAAAAGTATCAAAATTATTAGCATCTATATTAACACCCATGCCACTAGTAATCTCAATGATTTCCTCAACAGGAAGAACAGAAAATGCATTAGAGCAAGATGGGTTACCTTCTAGATTCCTTTTCTGAGCCAACTTTTGATTCTTTTCCATGGTAGATAGAGAAGTAGATCCTTTCAGCCTCTCACTCCTCCTTCCAGGAACCCCCATCACTTGAGTAGAATTAGGAATCCCACTCCTCTGGCTTGTTTGAACAGTACCATCCTCCACCTTGCTGCCATGCTCAGCCTCCACCATGAGATGCTCTGCCACCTTCATCTTGTCCCCCTGAATCAATGCTGCAGTATGATCTTTTTTGCCAGTTTCTACTATCACATCCATAGGAACTGAGCCACTGCCTCCCTCATGAGTAACAACAGCTTCACCTCTGCCAGATATGTTATGGGTATCCTCAATCCCTTCAATGGTTACATCTTTATCTTCCCCCTGACTCCCCTGAGTGTTAACAATATTGTCATCTGGGATGATCACCTCTGGAGAAATTGTCATCACCTCCACATTCCCAGGATGAATGTGCTCACTGGCTGGGCTCTCAGAAACCAGAGATTGCTTTATAGGGGTCTCTGTACTCTGACTATATTCAACCTGAGAGAGAGAAGTCATCAAATGTTCTGGGGGATTTGGGACATTTACAAACCACACTGAAGGTCCACTATCATCATCACCATCCCTCCCCTCTCCCTGAATTCTTCTATCTTTCTCAGATACCTTATCATCTTCAGAATCCAGATCATCACAAGAATCAAACTCATTAGCCTTCTCTGATCTGAAAGCCCATGAATCTTTGTAACTGATTCTAGCATCTCTCATAAATGAAGCCTGATTTTGTTTGCCTCCAGTCTTTGGTGGAGCAGAACCCACCACTCTTCTTTTCCCCTCTACAGCCCCTTGGCTGGCATTTGAGACACCAGTCTTACAGTTACCACCCCCTGTTTCAGTTTTTTTGATTACTTCTTCAGATTTCTTTTCATTATCATGTCCATTATTCTTGATCAAGACACCACTCTTGAGCTGTTTATCATTTTCCTCTTCAGGTATTTCCCTTTCAAATTCAAAAGGAATCCTTTGTTTGCCCAGATAAGCTACAGCCACCTTTGGTACTTTAGTCACATCAATGCAGGCAATATTCAACCTCACATAGTCATATCTGTACCTGGAGCCTTGATCAACCTCCATTGTTTTACCCACCAGACCACCTACTTTCCCCAAAGTTCTCATTGACCTCTGATCAGCAGGCACTTTCCTAACTCTGAACCAAGCTGTTTGCAGAGTTTCTGTCTCCCCCACCAGAGGAACCCAAGCTTCAATAGTAAGATGAGAACCATTCATCATTGTAAGATTCTTCAAGTTACACCACTGATTAGCCATCTTGATAGTAGGAAACCTCAAGAGAAACTTGCCCTCATTAATTTGTCTTGCCCTCCAAGTCCAGTCATAAGAACCAGTCAGATTGAAGAATTCCAACTCAATCTCCTTTGAAGTAGCAAATCCACTGGTAACTGTTATTACAGCAGTGCTGGCCTTATCTTTGGTGACTCTAGGGTCAATACACTCTTCAATGTATAGGAAACTCTGTCCTTCAACCTGGGTTGCACACAGTTCTGGGCCAAAATTCCATGGCACACAGTTCTGGCAGTCATAAGTATGATGTGTATTCTCTCCACAAATTTCACATTCTAGCCACTTACAATCCCCAGCCTCATGAGCAGTTGAACCACAGTTGGTACATACAGTCTTTGATTGATTATCAGATCTGGAACTATCTCCTTGTATTGGCCTACGACACTCAGCAGTCTTATGGTTAAAAAGGCCACAATTCTCACATGCAGCACGATTGTTCATAGCTTTACCACGGTTCACTACTACGGCATTAGACCTCTGTCTATGGCACTCATTTGAAGCATGACTAAATAAACCATAGAAGGAGCAAGGGGTCTTAGATTCTTTACCATTAGCTTGCGAAGATTCTGCCTTGTCTAAGCACTTTGCATCTGAAGCCTTCCCCTTGGAGTCCTCACTTCCACCAGCATCAACACACATAGTCGCCATAGGTTCTGGTTCCTCCTCAACTATATTCTTGCCATCCCACTTGCTATCTGAAGTCTCACCAGATTGGACTGCCTTCTGAACAGGTTCATCAACCTTGTTGTCGACATTCTTCAGATTGCCTTGTGTGTCTGGCACAACCTCCCGTACCCACTGATTGTTCCAACCCCCAGCGCGGCCTGCCCCTCTCCCCTGGCGATCTCCACCAAATCCGCCACGGTCTTGATTGTTGAAGCCACCATGGCCTTGGTTGCCGTTGAATCCACGGCCATCACCACGACCCTGCTCCGCATCGCGCCCTCGGTCGATGCCACGGTCACGGTCGCCGTTGAAGCCTCGATCACCACCGCGCCCCCTGTCACCACCAAAGCCACGATCACCGCCACGCCCCCTGTCGCCGAATCCGCCCCGGCCGCGGTCACCGCCGAATCCGCGTCCGCGGTCGCCGCCACGGCCTCGAGCAAAGCCCCCGCGCCGATCTCCCCCCTCACCTGCATCTTGGTCTTGACAGAGGGTGCCGGATCCGCCCGCACAACCGCTGCGAATGATTTGGAAGATTGGTCACCCCAGAGATGACCAATGATTTTTGCAAGGGAGCTGGAGATTGGGGAAATCCCCCCTGAGTTAGGGTTTGGGATCCCGCTGCGCCCCCCGATCTGATTACCAGAGGGAATATCCGGAGCAAGATGCCGATACTCGCGGTCACCCCCACCCCCACGCTCACCCCCTCCTGGATTACCACCACGTGGCCCCTCCCCTGGTCGGACCCCTATGATCCCAGGGATCACCTGCACCTTGGGAGGTGGCCGGAACCATCTTTCAAACTTCCCGATATGCCCTTCTTTTGTTTCAAATTTGTCTGTTCCCTCCCAATCTCCACTCCAGCTCCTACCATGGCGAGGCCAACAGAGTTTGATGGGGGCGAACGGAATCTTGATTCCATCCTCCATATCCTCTACAAAGAGATCGTTCTGTTGACAATTCCGATTCTGACGCTTTGATTTACATAGTCGCAATCCTTCACGAAGTTCAGGGAAGTGATGATTCCCAAAAATCCTCTTCTCAGAACCCGAACAATTCAAGTTCCTCTCATGGCGGAACCCATCGGCGGGAGGGGAGGTGGTCCTCCTACAATCCCCCTTGCCGGTTCCGATATTCAGGTCGCGTCCTTCCACCAAGGGGTTCTCGGCAATCGATCCCGGCGAGTGCCATACAATCGGCCCCGCCATCGTCGATGATACCGGCCCTCTGTTTCGGCATGGCGGCGCGCCCGTGCCGATATTCGATACCGGAGGCGGAGAAGAAGGTGTGAGGAGGGCAATAAGAGGCCCGCTCTCATCCTTCCCCTCGCCTACCAACTCGCCGGCGTCGTGTGCCTGTGATGGCGTTGGATCGACGGCGGTGGGAGCCTCCCGCCCCTGTAACCGCCTCCACCCCTCGAGCCCTAACTCGCCCATCTCAGCTTCGACTCCCTCTTCAGAAGTGATAGTCCCCCCCTGCCACTGAGTTAGTTACAAATGCTATCATCCCTGAGGATGCTAGAAATGTCTTTTTTGAGTAATACCTTTCCATTTGCTGAAGACGGCAATCATGTGAAATATCAGTTTCCAGTTGAACGGTTGTCCATCAGGAAGTGGAATGCTAGTGGAAAAGAGTTAACACAGCTACTCACATACTTCCCCAAGCTCTCATATTTGTTTCTGTGCAAATGTGAGAAGGTCACAAGGCTGGCCTCACCATCATCATCTTCAGCTAACAAAGTGGAGCAGCAGCAGGACGCAAGAGCAGAGGAGGGCGTAATAGTCACACCAGAAGAAGCAGATTGCGACCTATTGCTTTTGCCTCCCCAATTGCAGCAGCTGCAGATCCACGAATGCCCAGCGCTGAGACTCCTCTGCTCCAACCCACATGATCACAGCAACGAAGAAAATGGACGAATTGGTGGGGGAGGAGGAGGTCTCCAAGGTCTAACCTCCCTCCGACAGCTGGAAATTACCAATTGTCCCAAGCTCCTGTCCTCCTACTCGTCTTCATCCTTCTCTTATTTTCCCTTACCCAACTCCCTGGGACATCTTGATATTCAGCGAGCGATGGGCATGGATACGCTGATGCCTCTATCAAACCTCACCTCTCTCAAAAGTTTATCCATAAGATATTGTGGGGATTTAAGAGGCGAGGGATTGTTTCCTCTCCTCGCCCAAGGCAATCTCACCAAATTATCCGTTAGAGGCACCCCCAATTTCTTTGTTGATTCCGAGCCCTCACAGGTGCATGAACAAGAGCAAGAGCTTCCACCCCGTTCCTCAAAACTACATGAGCTCGAAATAGAAGATGTGGCTGGATTCACTGCTGTGTTCATTCATCGTAGCCTGCTCTTTTCCTCACTCACAAATCTGGAAATTTCTAAGGATTATAAGGTGGATCGCTTCACAGAGCAGCAAGAGGCCCTTCTGTTTGTCAACTCCCTCGAGGATATCACATTTGGTCTTTGCAACAATCTGCAATCTCTCCCTAAACGGCTACATGGACTTCCCAACCTCAAGAGGTTACGCATCTGGTGGTGTGAAGCAATCCAGATGCTGCCCAATGATCGCCTCCCAAGTTCACTGCAAGAGTTGAATATCACCGCTTGTCCAAACTTCCAGTCACTTCCCAAGGATTGCCTCCCAGATTCACTGCAAAAATTAGAGATCAAATTCTGCCCAGCCATCCAGTCGCTGCCTGAGGTGGATGACCTTCCAAGTTCGCTACATGAAATAGAAGTCCATTTAAGTGAAAGTGAGGAGCTAAGGATGCAGTGCCGCAAGTTGATAAATATCATTCCAATAGTCTATGCCTGACAAACCCAAGGTAACAAAGGTGGAACTTCCCACCCATCGTAGACATGCTTCTTCCTAACCCCTTAAACCTCAGTCACTCCTGTTTAGTTTATTTGGCCACAATTGATGTTTTCTTCTGGGTAACCCGCTTGTTTTCATCTGTTGCGCAGGGCACTTCTTTGTATATTGTGCATTATTGTATCCTATGGATTCTGTCTTCTATTCACAATTCCGAATTTTAAAGCTTGAATACCTCTGCACATACCTTCCACCTTGTAATCAAACTAGTAAGTTCCTGTAAAATCACCACTGTAGTCCCTTATTAATGCCTTCTATTTCGTGTGTAACAATAACTCTGTATATGTTTTCGATGAGGTGAATATGTTTAATATGCTCCCACCTGGTCGTCATCATTCTCTATCTCACAAGATTTACTGAAATATGGATGTTGTTGAATGATTGTTTCTAGTCAATGGTTTGCCCTCTCAGGTGTTGAATGATTGTTTGTAGTCAATGGTTTGCCCTTTTAGGAAAGCTAGTTCAGCAGTAAATGGTTTTAGTCTTCCCATGCCTCTTGGATCTGAGAAAAAAAAATTGGACCTACTTCTAGAAAAGGTAACAAACATATTTTAAAACATATACCCTATTTGTGTTGAGCATGATGTATATATATACACAATATACCCATTTATATTATGTCTAGAAAATATATTCTGTATGGCTCTTCATTTTTCTTCATATTACTCACACTATACACAAAATTTGTCTTGCACTGTAACTCATTCCCTTTCAATCCAATAATGCAGCAAAATTTGTAGGCAGAGATTTGCTTTGATTATGAAGTGATTAGCAATTTAGTAACCTCTCAGCTTGTAAAACCTGCTTAAACTATTCCTATGTTGGAGGACATTAGATACTGTCGCAAAATAAAATATACCACTTTGCTTTTAACTCTGGAACTTCTTATTCGTTCTTGGCTATGGTATTTATTAGAACTCAACTATTATTATTATTTATTTTCTGAATATATATAGGACTGGTCTGTTGCTCCAACGTGGTGATTACTATTCTTCTTGTATGCACTTGTCAAATTGCTTAACTGATTTAGTGTAATGGACCCTATGTATGTGTTCCTCAGTACTTGCAGGGATTCCAATTTAATTAGGTAGAAACAAGAGATTAAACTGACATTGTCATACTACTATTCCTATTGCATAGAACCTCCATTGGAGCCACTTATTAACCAAAATGGTAATATGCCATTTCTTTTCATTTTAATGGAATGGCAAAAAACAATGCTAGTTTCATCGAATAAAGCACAAGATAATATGACAGTTGTTGAAAATCATGCTACAATGCCAACTATTTGCTTTGTCCAATCTCAATGACTATTCAAGTCTCAGTGGTGAACAACCAAAACAAATATTTAGTTTCATCACTGAATTCTCAAAATTGCAGGTACAATTTTGAAACTTTATTATTTTTCACAAGTATCAACAAAAGTTGTAAAACAGTTGATGAAGAATGACTAACTAAACACTTGTGAAATATTTTACATGTAAAAAGGAACATGCTTCTATTTTATTAAAAAAAAACTCGGCCTGCAGGGGCAAGCCACCCCCGAGCATTGTAATAGAAGGAAGTCTTCTCACACAGACCGAGAAAATCCCCGAACCCTGGCCCCGCCCTGACACTTGGAGACGTTACCTGTGAGATGGACCGATCTACTTTTTACCAGTGCTTTGGCACACAAGGCCAGCGAGGGATTTTTTTTGGTGGGAATCTGGAAAATTCGCGTCCCATAGGAGTCGAACCCGGGCGGAGCTGCTGACCAGCTGAGCTCACGCTCGTTCCCATGCTTCTATTTTATTCTAAATTTATATTCTTACTAGCAAATATGCTGTGCATTGCAACGGGAAAAAACTACTAACATTTATGCAAAAAATAATAACATGAATGGTACATATCTACTTATGCTTTATACTTTTAAAATTTATTTTATGATGGCCATTACATCCATAATATAAGTTTATGTTCACAATAAACAACAATGTCTTATTAAACCTATATCTTCCCTTGAAAAGCATATAATTATTTTGATATAAATATATTATAACTTTATAGTTTTTTCATACTACTGATGTGTTTCTATGACTCAATATCGACTTTGGTACATTTTTTAAAACATCCTATTAACTTCGGTAACTTTTTATCGATGCATTAGGATTGGTCTGTCCGCCGTTGATTATAGCAAGAGATCTTGATAAATTTTTTTCATATGACAACCCTTGTCAAGAATTACATATTGTCCAACATTCCACCTCATAATATAATTAGTTGTACAGTCAGTTAATCCATTTTAATACAAATAAGTTTTGTTTTTTATCAAAAATATATAGTTGGTCTAAATCTTTCTTATTAAAATTTAATGTAGAAATAAACATCTGTTGAAAAATAAGGGTTATCACAGATTTATCTTGGGTAGGAACCAGATAGCAGAAAGCTAGTGAAGACTTAGGGGAGAATGACGATGAGGGGTATCTTTTTGGCGGAAAGCTGCTCTCGTTCATCATTGAATCTATATATATGGATAGATTATATTTTTAGAAAAATAATAAAATTAGTTTGGTATTTTTCTGATTTCTCTATGATTTTTGGTGAATTTTGCAAGATTTTTTACATTTTGCATCAGCAACCCTGATCTATTTTCAAAAGTCTTAAGGCCCTTCCACCTTTTTTTACACTCTTATATCTTTACATCTAGAACCCTGTATTTATCTCTTTCTATTTTTTTCTCACTCCGTTTTAACGTATAAAAAAACTACGGTACTAATCCTGGTGGATACCAAGAGAGGAGCGGACAGAAAACATGGCACGAGACGGGCGAACTGAATTTTTCTCAATTTATTATTATTAGGTAATAGAAATATTGCTGAAAGAGTGAAAATGTTTTCCTGGATGCTGCTGCTCAGCTGTTGTAGGCAGTGGCGGGTGCAGGATTTTGAGTCTGGGTATTCAAAAATAAAAGGGTATAAATTTTAAGACAAATGGAAAGCACGGTCTTCAGGCTACAAGAAGAGTTTTGATATATTAGGCAGATGCCTAGAAGGTTTTCTTATAGATATGGCAGACAGCTCTGAAGATGACATGAGCATTGTGCTTCAGTGAAAGTGTGGGAATGGTTGATTGTCAATCTGGGCATTCGGTTAACCGAAACCGATCGGTTCGGTTCTTCGGGTATTAAGTAAATTCGGTTACTTGAGATGTAGGAACCGATCGGTTACTTCAGAAACATGGAACCGATGAATTTCGGTTTCGGGTAATTCGGTTCGGTTTCGGTTCTAACCGAAAAGAACCGAATTCCTCTAGAGACGAAGAAAAAAATAGCAAATTCGCCGTCGCCTTGTTCGTGCTCATCGTCGTCCCTTCGCTCCAAGGCACCGCAGCCGCTAGAGAGGGAGCAGAGCGAGTGGGTGCTGCAGGCCTCCACCACGGGAAACTGGGAGAATGAGCTGGTGCCGCTGGCCACTTGCGTCTTGGGCGCCGTCGCGGGAGACAGCGGGTGCCGCAAGCCGCTACCACCTCGCGCGCGGTCGAGGAAGAGGTTGCCGCTGCTGCTTCCTCCATCGTCGCCGGCTGGTCGCCCTCCTCATGAAAGGAGCAGGCATGCAGCTCGCCGGCAGGGAAGGGAGGGGAGGGTGTGCGGGGAAGCAGTTGCGCCGCCGCACCATCGCTCTGGGAATGAGGGGGCGCGCCGTCGCTCTGGGGCAGGGAAGAAGAACAGACAGGCCTCGGGCGGGGGAAGGACGACGCGAAGCTGTGCGAGGGAAGGAGGCAGGGACTTTGGTGGCGGCTGGGAGGGGGGAGGAGTGGAGTGGGATAGGGTTTGGATGCTGTTTATATACAAACGCTTGTTGGACTGGGCCTTGTCTTTGTGTTTACTGGGCCAAATCGGTTAATTCGGTCATTTCGGTTAACCGAGCCCCAGAACCGAAATAACCGGCCTAAATTCGGTTCCTGAGAAACTGGAACCGAATAGGAACCGAAACCGATCGGTTCGGTTAGTTCGGTTTCGGTTACCGGTTATTTCGGTTCGGTTTCGGTTCTTCGGTTTTTCGTGCCCAGATTGAGTTGATTGTATTCCATGAATATACACAAGTACATATAGGGACCGGGGTGGCGTATGAGCCATCCACACGGTCGTGGTGCATGCCACTAATCAAGGGCTGCCTACCATCTATAATTACAATAGTCTAACACTCCCCCGCAGTCTAATCGGGAGCATCGCTAATGGTTAGGCTGGACCGAAACTCCTGGAACAAAGAGGTGGGAAGGCCCTTGGTGAAGACGTCGGCGTACTGTGATGTCGTAGGGACATGAAGAACTCGAACGTGACCGAGGGCAACCTTCTCTCGAACAAAATGGAGATCGATCTCAACATGTTTCATCCACTGATGCTGCACTGGATTGCTGGAGAGATATACAGCACTGACATTGTCACAATAGACGGGTGGCACGGCGAGGAGGGTGGTGAAGCTCGAGGAGCAGCTGACGTAGCCAAGTAGCTTCAGCAACACCATTTTCAACAGCACGATATTCAGCTTCGGCGCTAGACCTGGAGACTGTATGCTAACGCTTGGAGGACCAGGACACCAAGTTGTCCCCAAGGAACACTGCGTAGCCAGAAGTGGAACGGCGAGTGTCAAGACATCCAGCCCAGTCGGCGTCCGTGTACACAACAAGATCGGCGAGCGAAGATCGACGCATAGTCAACCCAAGTGACAGTGTCCCCTGCAGATAGCGCAAGATCCGCTTGAGAGCTGCAAGATGTGGCTCCCGAGGATCATGCATATAGAGACATATCTGCTGAACGGCAAAGGCAATTTCTGGACGGGTGAAGGTCAAATACTGCAGAGCCCCAGCAAGACTGCGGTATTGTGTAGAATCAGCCACAGGAGGTCCATCAGGAGATAATTTGGAGTGTAAATCAACGGGCGTCTTTGCACGGCTTGCACGCACCCATCCCGGCTCGCTCCAAAATATCCGAGTGTACGCCGGCGAGAAAGGAAAATACCATTTGCAGAGTATGTCACAACGATGCCCAAAAAGTGATGAAGTTGGCCTCACGCTGAAGTGCATCAATGATATGCCTTAGAAAACCAACAGAGGAGGGAGTGAGCACAATATCATCCACATATAGTAACAAGTAAGCTGTGTCTGGTCCACGGCGACATATGAAGAGCGAAGTATCTGACTAGGTTTCAACAAATCCAAGGGACAATAGGTGAGAGGCAAACCTATGATGCCAAGCACGAGGAGCCTGTTTCAAACCATACAGGGACTTGTTGAGTCGGCAGACATAATCGGAGCGAGATGAATCCACAAAGCCAGAGGGTTGTGCGCAGTATACTGTCTCAGTAAGAGTGCCATGCAAGAAAGCATTCTTCACATCCAGCTGATGGATAGGCCAATTTTGAGATAATGCCAGGGAGAGAACAACACGAACTGTCACAGGCTTGACAACTGGACTAAAAGTCTCATCATAATCCACACCAGGTCGCTGTGTGAAGCCCCGTAGAACCCAGCGTGCCTTGTAGCGATCAAGAGACCCATCTGCGAGCAGTTTGTGGTGATAAATCCACTTGCCAGTGACCACGTTGACTCCAGGAGGGCGAGGCACAAGGCTCCAAGTGTCATTGGCGATCAGAGCATCATACTCGGCCTACATTGCAGACTTGCAGTGCGCCAATTGGGGTCTGACAGTGCATCACGAACAGAGCGTGGGAGCGGCGACATGGGCACAGCGTGGAGGTTGAGACAATCCACAGGCTGTGCGATGCCGGCCTTGCCACGTGTGCGCATGGAGTGCACATTAGTGACCGGCAGGACGACAATCGGTCGAGTAGCAGCTGTATGACCGGTACCGCTGGCAACAGCCTGGGCGTCAGCACCAAGGGCAGCAGGACCGGCAGCACTCGTGGGCACCGCAGAGGTGGCGCTCCTGGCAGCAGCCTGTGCAGGGTGCACAGGGGCAGCAGCGTCAGTCGACATGGCGGAGGGCCCGGGCGTCCCTAGCCCAGTGCTCGGCGGCGTAGGAGTCCCTAGCCCAGCGCTTGTCTGCGCAGGCGGTGGAAGTTGAGTACCTGCAGCGACAGCTCTCGGCCCAACGGGCAAAGAGGAATCATCATCATCGCTCAAAAACTCTAGTGCAGTGGGATCCTGAGGGGTGGTGGACATCTCAGAAGAGGGAAAAAGAGTCTCGTCGAACACAACATGTCGAGAGACGATGATTCGATTGGAATGAAGATCAAGACACCGGTACGCTTTGTGATCCAAGGAATACCCAAGAAAAACACATAAGGAGGAGCGAGGTGACAATTTATGTGGAGCTGTAGAGGACAAGTTCGGATAGCAGGCACAACCAAATACTCTAAGATGATCATAAGAGGGTTGGGTGCCATAGAGTGCAAGAAAAGGAGTGCGGCCTTGTAGAGTTTTAGTTGGGTGACGATTTAGGAGGTAGGTGGCGGTGTGAAGAGTGTCAGCCCAATAAACCGGATAAAGACTAGCCTGAAACAGAAGGGATCCCACAATGTTGTTAACTGTGCGAAGAGTGCGCTCAGCACGTCCGTTCTATTGTGAGGTGTATGGGCACGACAGACGGAGAACTACACCGTGGGTGAGGAAGAACGTGCGGGCCGAGGAGTTATCAAACTCTTGGCCGTTGTCGCTCTGGACTGCCTTGATAGGAGAGTCAAACTGCGTGCGCACAAAGGAGAAAAAGTTAGACAAAACGCCAAAGGTGTCGGACTTCAGGCGTAGAGGAAAAGTGGTGTAGTGGGTGCAATCATCAAGAATGACAAGATAATATTTATAGCCGGAAACACTAACATCTGGAGATGTCCAAAGATCACAATGTATTAAATTAAAAGGATGAAGCGCTCGAGAATTTGACATGCTAAAAGGAAGACACACATGGCGACCTAATTGGCAGGCATGGCAAATGTGATCAGGGTGACGCTTACTGCAAGAAATAGCATTGGTACTTATGAGCTTGGACAGTGCCTCGTGACCGATGTGACCAAGGCGACGATGCCAGAGGGTAGTGGAGGATGAGACGACAGTGAGGGCCGTGGTGTTGGAAAGAACGGGTAGAGGCCACCCGTACTATTGCACCTGGCGATCACCCTCCGTGTTTGCAAGTCCTTAACAGAAAGGCCAAAGGGATCAAACTCAATTGAACAATTATTATCAGTGGTGAAACGACGAACAGAAATCAAATTCTTAATAATGTTGGGTGAAACTAAAACATTAGAAAGAAAAAGATGACGTCGTAAAGTAGAAAAGGAGTGTGTCCCAACAGAGGTAACGGGACGCAAAGCTCCATTACCGACAATGATAGATGAAGGACTTGATGATGAAGGAGGATGAGAAGAGGATAATATACCAGCGTTGTTGACCATGTGAGAGCCAGCGCCGGAATCAGCATACCATTCAGACGGCGATTGGTTCAGCGTCATGGTGCTGAAGTTGTGGACGAGCGGCGGTGTATCCCAGGACCGCCCGTGCATCGGGGTCCCTAGCTGGAGCTGCTGTTGCAGCTGCACGGCGTAGGGTCCAGGTTGGACACCCCCGTAGCCGAACCCTGGGTGTTGCGGCTGCACAGTGTAGGGTCCAGGTTGGACGCCCCCGTAGCCAAACCCTGGGGACATGCCAAACACCGGAGGATACATGGTTCACCCGATGTGTCTTCTCTTCCTCTCCTTTTCTCTTTTTTTTTTTTTCTTTTCCTTTTTTTGCTTTTTTTTTTTTTTTTTTTTTTTTTTTTGATATCTTACTCAGGTACCTCCTCGATCAGGAGAGCCAGGAGCCGACAATTGCTGCGGCCCGACGACGTAGACGGAGCCGTGTCCTATGTCGTAGACGGGACGTACGGCACTCGATCTCGTACGTGATCCGGTCCTGGCGAAGTCCGGCTTGTTGTAGCGACCGACCCGTACGAGTGTACGAGACGGCGGGTGAGGTTCCGCAGCTGCCGGAACCCCTCCAGCGACGTGACCAAGCGTCTGCTCGGCCTCCTGTTCTGCTTGACGGAGAGGGACGGAGGCGATGTCCTCCTGCTCGACAGGGCGGGTAGCAGGACGCGTCGATCGGCTCACTCGCGCGATGACGAAGTCTCGCGCCCGACGCCTGGCCTCGTCGCACGCGACGGAGAGGGACGCGGGCCGCGCAGTTGACGAGATCAAGTGAAGGAGCGACGCGAGTAACGGATCACGACGCTCGACACGACGCGTGGATCTGCGGATCGCCTGGTCGTGTGCCCAGGCTAAGGCGCGGATCGCACGAGGCTCGACACTGCGATGGCTGTGGGCGCACGAGCGGAGCAGTAGCGAAGGCGGACCGGCGGCGACTCGGTTGGCAAGGCGCGGATCACGCGTGGGAACTGGACGGGCCGGCGAACAAGTCTGCGACGGCGCGTTGGAAGGGAAGGGCCGGCGAACAAGTCGCAATCGGCCGGCGAACGTGGGTTCTGCGCCGGCGCAATTAGTGTTTGTGGAAGCGGTGGGAGGCCGCAGGAGCGAACCTCGCTGATACCATGAAAGTGTGGGAATGGTTGATTGTATTCTATGAATATACATAAGTACATATAGGGACCGGGGTGGCGTATGAGCCATCCACACGGTCATCGTGCATGCCACTAATCAAGAGCTGCCTACCATCTATAATTACAATAGTCTAACACCTAGTCTGCTGATCATGACACTCCTCTTGGCTCCAAGTAAGTCCATACTTAGACAAAGAGATCTAAATTTTATAGCACATCAAAGACTTTACACGCCAATGTCATAGAACAAAGATTAATTGTTTCCAAGAAAAGAAAAGATTAATTGCTTGCAAGCTATCTAGATTCTTTCTTGTGGCAAATGAAATTAATAAGTTGTATCTCTTGATGATAAGTTTAATTTTGATGTTTTTTCATTCTTTTGCAGGCTGTGGGAATAAGGAGGCGTACGACGAGTGGTTAAGTGATACATACCGGATGTCGCTCCTGTGTAGCAGCAAAACATGCAACAAGTACTGCATCGACGAGGGCGCTACCAGGGGGGAGTGCGGCTTCCTGATCATCTTCAGGTCCTTCTGCTTCTGCACCAAAGAATGCCACTGAACAGAGTCATCTGAGCTGCAAACGGTGACTTGCCATTTTCAGCTGTAATGACGACTTGCTGATGAATACAGAGCAAAGGTTGCTGTGATCTGACGTGGTTACTCAGATCTTTGAATCAATTAACGTAAATCCATTTTGGCCAAAAACTTTGGGAAGTTCGACTCAATTTCCATCTAGTGGGATATATTGTTTCACACACCTGTTGTGCCAGGAGTGGGGTGCTTTTATATATGTTCATGATAAGTTGCAGTTGAAATCGATGTTTAAGTTTTCACGTTTTGTGTGGTTGAAATGAGCAATACATGAGATGCATCCTGCCTTGTTTTGTTGTGTGGTTGAGACAATGCAGTTCCTCCTTTTAACACGGAATGTTACCAATTACAGTGGGAGCAGCAGATCGTTCCACAGTTTGACGTGCTTCATGTGAGACTCCCGCTAGGGAACGGCTCCTGTCACTGGGACTGGGACCTTTGCTCTGGATGCCCGGTGGACACTGGCCTTGCTCCTGCAATCTGCCTTTCTCCCATGCACCTTGCTGCCCAAACCAGAGGAGCCAGTCCCCTGCATCTGAAGCAGGGGAGGGGCCTCTGCTCCATCCCCTGCATCTACACGCAGCAGCGAGTGAATGCCATCGTGGTCTCGTCTCGTGGAGCGCCCTGCTTACACTTACCTCAGAGATCCAAGCCGGGGAATGCATGTTGGAGAAACCCGGCGATTATCACCCCCCAAGAGCCAAGATCGTGATCTCCTCATAATCGGCCATGCTGCATTTTGTCGTTTGAAACCATACTTGCCAAGGTGTGCCTGCTGTTTCATCAACTCGAGCCTTCTTTCTGAATTCCTCTCCTATGCTGCTTGTTTTGTTTCTGCGGTGCTGTCCATGGGGCTGTGGATTCGGGATCGGTGGCCGGTGGCCGTTCCCTGAACCCAGCAGGGACTCCGCCCGCCTCTGCTCCATCCCCTGCATCCAGCGATCTTGGTGCGCCTCCATCTGCCAGTCCCGCCAGCGATCCAGCCCGGGCACCGCTGGCTCCCAGAGTTGTTGGTGCTTAAAGCACGGAGAAGATGCAGGTGCTTGGTCGTTCGTGAGGGCGGGAGCCGCGCAGCGCCCAGAATGTTGCCCACGTCGGAGGTCGGCGCGGCGGCGAATTGGCACCTCGTCGATCTGCCATGTATATAAGGCCTTGTTTAGTTCCGGATTCAGGACACCCGAATCGGCACTGTACTAGTCACGTCGCTACAGTAGTTTTTTTTTTTTTCTAATAATTGTCCAAACAATAATTAATTAGGCTTAAAATGTTCGTCTCGCAAAGTACAATAAAACTGTGTAATTAGTTTTTGATTTCATCATATTTTAAAAAATCGTATCTTACGCGTTTTGATGTGATGGGGAATCTTCTTTTTCATAGTGGAATTTGGGGTAGAATTTGGGAAGAGAACAAGGCCTAAATAAAGCCTGCCCCTCAACTCTTAATGGGCCTAATTTAATTGAATTGGCGTTTGGTTGGGTCTCTGGGCCGTTATCTGTTCACGCCACGATACGATTGCGCTTCTTTCGGGCCGTTTGATTCGTCGTCGTCCTCCGTAACCGTAATGGAGAACAGCGTGAACCATTACTGGCGCACTGGAACGCAGATACTGCTAACCGATCAGGTCGCTCTGGTTTCTTGCGTAGTCCTGGAAACCGGCGCACAATGCAAAATTGCAAATAATGCATGTCGATGTTCCCGTTCGCATGCATTCCGTTCCGGTCGTCTTGATCACGTACGGATCCGATCCGGAGGCGCATAACTCTTTTTTCCGGGATTGACCAATCAGGGAGGGCGGGGCGGCGGGCGCTTGCATTGTCACGATTTCAAGCCCTTCCAGTCTTCCAGTTCCAGGGGATTGATGTCTCCATGCATGTGAATGTAATCATGTGAGAAACAGAGCAGATCTCAACCACTTACTGGACCAAGGGTCCGTACCTGTACAAGCAAGTCGTTCTGAGGAATTGGGACTTGGGATACAAGCAGCATTACGGACAGAAGATGTCGTTCTGGACATATAGAAGTAGGTGACTGGGCTGTTATATCACACTCAAATGTACCACACGAGGTCCACGCACTGGTACAGATTGAAACAAAGACGACAGATCACTACCAGACTCCCGAAAGGTCCTGACGGTAAAACATGGACCGACAGGAGTCCAAATGACCACACCCGCACCGAGCCACATAAGGGCAGTCCCAATGGGATATTTATTGCAGTTTCTATCCCTATTAATTGTCTTGACACCTTAGCATTTTGATGACGTGGCATAAGAATTAATGAAGAGAGATCGTAAAACAAAGAAATCGTTTCTACTTGAAGAAATCACGTCTACCCTCGCAACGATGCGAGTAGACATGACCTTTTCACCGTTGCGAAGAAACGACCAGTGTCGATCGGAGTAAAGAAGGGATCAACAGCACCGCCGCCGCCGTGCCGTCTGCTGCGCGATCGCGCGATCGCTTCCCTCGCCCGCGTGCTCACCCCGCCTCGCTCGGCCGCCCGCCCCTGCCGCTCGCCCTTTGTCCGTCCCGGACCGCGAAGGAGAGGCCGCTGCCGCGCTCGCTGTCCGCTCGCCGCCGCCGCAGCAGGCCCAGGCCGCGCCGCCGAGGGAACTAGCCAACGCACTCCTGGCCTCCGCCTCCGCGGACAGCACCGCAGCGCTCGCGTCCATCGCCGCGCATGGCCGCCAGCCAGCCACCGTGTGTGGTCGCTCACTGGCCGCACGCGAAACGCGTGCTCGCTCGCTTGCTCTGCTCGATTGCTCACGAACAACAATATCTAAACAAGAATATCCTGAACAAGATTATCGCAATTAGTCACCACGCTGACCTGCTCAAAGATTACATCTTTATTGTTGAAATAGTGTTGGACTGCAGCATTTTTGCCGTTGCTTTGTCATAGTCTTTGCCACAGCGTGCTGGATAGTGTGCGTAGTTTCAATCATTGGGACTGTCCTGACCCGTAGCCCAGCCCAAAATGAACCGATGGGAATCGTTCCAACCCTATCCTCACTCACCTCGTCCCAACACAGCCGCAACATGAAGCCGCCGCCGCCGCCCTCAGCTTCGGGACCCGCCCTCAACCGTGGCCGCCGACGTCCACCACATCGCGACCCCCGCCCTCCGCCGCGGGCGCCAACGTCCACCACAGCGCGACCCCCGTCCTCTGCCGCGGCCGCCGACGTCCACCACACGAACCTGCCGCCGCCCTCTGGAGAGATCTGGGGCTGGTGAAGCCTGCATCGGCCCCAACACCCCGCTCGCGTCGGCCGCAAGCAGGAGCCGGCGGCAGCACCCTCTCGCGTCGGCCGCAAGACACAGAAGCAAAAGGTGTGTCGTCCTGCCTCTCCCTTCTCATGCACAACGAGATTTGTTTCTAGGGACCGGAGTGGATCTATCTTGATCTGAATACCTTCTTTGATCTAGTGCTAGCATATGGTCTACCTTCTCTGATCTAGTGTTATCGGATCTAGTGGAGTGCTAGAACATGATTGGGAGAAGCAAAATAGCATGGATTTTCAGATCCCATTCAATAACTGCCTGTATCATTAGCTGAAGGGGCTGAGATTATTTCATCCTTTTTTTTAGTTTCTATAAGCATGATTCAGTACACGGCACTTTCCCTATCATTACAATATGATTTAGGATTGGTTAATTGTTAATTTTATGCTGAGAAATAGATAATTTTGGCAATTTTTATGGCACTTTCCCTATGTTAGATTGTCATATCTTCAATTATAATTAATTTTCATTTGACATGTCATGTTCTGAATGTGTGGATAAATCATCTCTGTAATATACTTGCTGATAAGTGGGCATCATTGCGAAAACACTTCCAAATTTGTAGTCTGTAATTCACTTTTGTTATTTTAGTTGCGGCAGGCTCTGTTCTTTATGAGTGTCATGGATTTATTCTTTAATGACAACCATGAGGAAAGAATTGTGTAATTGACATAAGCCTTTATGCATGCTCTCATTCTAGACTGTCTCATCATGCTGTCAACAACCGTGCTAGGGGATCCGGGTGCTGTGGAGTGCATAGTCTCTTGCGGAGGCAAGTAGCTCGGATTGGGTCTAACAAGATGCAAATTGGCCCCTTTATTCCTATATATAACTAGATGGATTATGTAGTGTTTTAATAGGCTGTATTTGCAGATGGCCTTAACTATGAATTGAGGGGGCAGATAGAAATTCATGGGTTCAGTCTGACATATGCTCTGAATTTCTCTATGCATTTCATAGGTTCAGTCATATGAGCCCTTATTCTTATTATCTTGGTTTATAAATGTTTGTGTTCTGAATTTCTTTACTTATGTTTCATGGATTTGTTTTCTCAGATACTTGATGCCGGACGAGTGGCCAGTCGACCCACATATGGTGCCAAACTAGCATCAGGTAAATTCAATTTCTCTTAAATTTGCTGGATTTCTCAAATTTGCTTGATTTACATACAATCAGATTGAAGGTTAAAATGGATTAGTCTGAGTTGGTACTATGTTTCTTTACATCTCAGAACTTGTATGACTGAAATTGTCTAGAATCCAACGTTGTGTTTGGTACATGCTGATGCCTTCAATTTGTTTCGAAGCTATGTAGTATTCATACTGCCTTTCCCTATTTTTTCAATTCAGAACTAATATAGGTGGCATGGCACATTGTAGAATGCTTCTTTGTTATATTCTGGGCAGTGTGCAACTTGCAGATTCATAACCAATATACGTATATGACATGTTGAAGCAAATATCTGATCTAATAATTTATTTTATTTTATTGCAGCAAAATCATCCTCTTCATTGCTTCAGTTCAAGTTCCAACTTCACTAGTTAAGCCTTTAGTGTAGTTAACTAGAAGTCATACTGAGGTATCATTCATTGAAGTTCTCACTGTGTGTAGTATTCATTTTTGTCCATTCTCATGTCAATAACATGGTCGATGGATCTGAATTATATGTATAAATAATGCACTTGAAGTTTATAACTAAGTGCGAGGCCTGCTGCTTTTTATATTTTTTTTAACCTTCACTATATTTTTCCTGTCGGGTAGGCCGTCAGGAATAAGAGTCCAGATGCAGCCAAGGCTTGGCCGTCAGGAACTGCCATCAGGAAAAGATTCCTGACGGCCCACCGTCAGGAAAAGTCGATCTTTCCTGAAGAGACGTTCCTGTCGGTTTATTCCTGACGGCTGGCCGTCAGGAATTACATCCTGACGGTTTTTAACCTTTTGCTGACGATTTCTAGCCGTCAGGAATATTCGCCGTTCTAGTAGTGGATACATTAGAGACGGTTATTAACAACGGTCGCAAAAGCAGGAATTTGAGACGGGTTAATACAATAACCGTCTCCGATATTGCGGTATGCATGATAACCGTCTATGATGACTCAATTCTAGAGACGGGTGCTACATAGAAACGTCTCAGATTTATCAGTGTTGCATGATATTCAAGCCCTTATGTGTTACAAACAAAATCATAAACGGACTTTATTACCCGTCTCGAACATAACATATATCAGAGACGGGTAGAATATCACGTACGGTGGAATATCACGTACGGTGGTTATATCACCTGTCTCTTTTACCATTGTATTTATGGCGGTAGTTTATGTCACCCCGCTGCATGCCATACCTTTTGATACTACAAAATTATAGTATCAAACCCAAGTTGAATCTGCCATAACATAACACTAAATTTCATGATTTTTTTTTCTAATAAAGCCACTATATCACATGGCCACTGACTCTTATGTCAACTAGTGATTTGCGCGCGCCCATGCGCGCATGATAATTCTATGCAATATATTTACCATTCTATTTGATAAAATGGAATAATCTCAATACATACATGAGTACGAATATATATGACTCAAAAGATATTTGATGAGGGCACATTACATTGATATATAATATAGGTTGACATAAACACACATTACATGAAGCACTTGTTGTCAATAAACCAACATAGTCAGACTATTGTTCCTCATAAGATAGCACGTGGACACAAGAATTTAGTTGGTAAACACATGAGACACTTTCTCAGTAAGCCAACATAGACAGTCCATTGTTCTTTATGAGGTAGAACTTCGACGCGAAAATCTGAATATAAACACTGAAAGCTTGTTGAGCAATGTGCTGACATGAGATAGTTGTAGGTAGTTCATGAGCTATGTAAACCAAGGTAATTGATAGAATAATAAACTTTATCAATCATGTTTTCAGCCAGGCTCTATAAAGATCTAATCTGCAGAACCTGGCTGAGCATGATGACAAAGCCCAACTATATACACAGATGAAGGAAGTGATCTTGGCTGCTGCATAGGATGACATATCAGTAATGATAGTGTAAGGAATTGATGATAATTCTTTCTCTGACTTCATGATACATGGTCTCCTGAAACAAGGTAAGTAAAATATTTAGGAATAGCTATACATTTACAGTACAGGACAGAGTTTGTTCGTTCACCAAACCAAGCCAAGAGATGTCCATCTCTTCACGCTGTTAACACAAGCATTCATGGCTGACTACGTCTTCATCAAGTTTTGTTACCAAGCGGTCTCCTAAGAAAATTATGAGTGTAATAGATTTTCTACAAGAGAAACATATATGAACAGGGTTACAGATCAGACCAAGTTGGAAGCCAAGCGTTTATTGCTTGAACTGATCCTGAGACTTAAGGTGCAAGTTATGACCAGCCTTCAAGAAAAGGCACACCACAATTTCAACATGTGCAGTCTCCTCTAATAAAAAATTAAACCAAGAAAATCAGATCTGCAAAACCTTGCTGAACCTACTCCCATGAGTCCCATCTCACTGGTTTATGTTACCTAGTGGGCAAATTTACCATTTTTAGACCTCTATCTAAAATTTGCTACTCTTAGCTTTCTCCATGCAGATATTGAAACAATCCAAGAAAAAGAGAAGTCATAATATCTAATCTGTATATTTGCAAGGAAATCATCTGTTACATAACATAGAATAATTTTATTGACAGGTAGGGAGTGGTTACCTATTCTGGCAAAGTTTTTGCACAAGACGGCGTCTGTTCCATGCTTTTATTGTTCATTAGTGGTTTCTACACTCTACATTATTTCTTCAAATATTATCAGTTCAAGATAGTATAGTACAGACGGCACAAATGTGCATTCCTAAAACATGATATGCTATGAGAGCTCACATGTTAAAAAGATGCCAGAGCAAGCCACACTGCATTTCTTAATAGCAATACCATGCTATGATTGATCCATATATAGACAAATAAACCTTCTACGGATGGGATAAATGTTATAGCTGGAGAGCAAGGTAACTGCATTTTATATGGTTAAACAAGGGCAACATCTATGGCTACAAAAGCAAGGCACACTACATTTCTTAATAGCAATACCATGCTATGATAGATCCATATATAGAAAAATAAACCTTCTACCGACGGGTTAAATGTTATAGCTGGAGAGCAAGGTAACTGCATTTTATATGGTTAAACAAGGGCAACATCTATGGCTACAAAAGCGTTAGTTAGTAGTAAGAATACAAAACAGTTGTAAATAAATCAACAAAAAGTTAACAGCCACATTTCACTGCCTATTTCTATGAACACCCAAAACTGAAAACACTTAAAGGAGATGCAGCTGCTGGTTTCAGCAGACTGCTAACAAACTTGTTGTCTAGACTCAGTTAGCAGCTATCTGCCAACCAGTTAGAGGAACCAGACACACTGTATTCCAACTGAAACGAGAAACCAAAGCAGCCTGGCAAGTTACTCAAGGTCTAACTTTTTCTTTATCAACATAATATGCAGGTCTCCCACTTTTTAACTTTTTACTAAAAAAGTTTAGTACTGCAATTATGAACATTCCCAAACTCCTATCTGAAACCTGATATTTCAAAGCTCCAATTACTTAGCACATGTGCAACTTATTACAGGTAAGCACAAAAACACTCAGTTATAGTAAGTAGCAGGAGACACTTGGTCTGGATCTTGGTAGCTTCTTGAGCCCACACCTTTTATAGAAAATAGCATGTGGGTAAAACAATCACAAGAAGCCTACACCTTTGGAAAGTTAGAACCTGATTCTGCTTTAGCCCCAAACTACAGAAGGTAGTGACATAGTAGTAATTGTTTTCCATTTAGAATTAGCGGTTTTTTCAGTAACCAGCCAAAGAAATTCTATGAAGCATAACCAAAGGAAATAGCAATGAACAATTTGAGTTTTAACCTATCTGAACTAAAAATAATGTGGTCACATTCTATAGCCACATAAAGTTCAGCTGGTCATCCGGTGGGCACAAGCACCTTTCTATTAAAGTCGATGAGGGTCACTGAACCATAGTCCAGAACTAAAAAAGCTCATGCTTCCTAGAATCAGCCATAAACTATATCATTTCCCTTCCTAAAATCAGTGGTTCAGCATAAGCTCTTTCACAGTTTTTTCTCATAAAACCAATCAGAGAACAATCATAGTAATCTTAGCTTGTATCTATTTCAATCAGATAGCTAGAAAGAGAGAACATATAAATGTACAATTATATTCTGATTGGGCTGTGCTGAACCTTTTTTTTTTTTTGGATTTTACTTTTTTCTGGTTTGACAGATAAGGAGCGATGTATAGGGTTAAATTGTGTGGCAAAAAGGACTTCAGATGCAAGAGATGCCTCAGGCACAATTTCCATAGAGCAACATATGGATTAATAGGATAGTTATCATCGGCATGAAACAATGCTTTGCAAGACTCATGAGCCAACAAATCAATATACCATCTTTGCAAGACTCATGAGCCAAAGAAAACGTCAGGAACCATATACCATCTTTGCAGTGTGTGTTCATGTGGTTCGCAATGCAGCAAGACTCATAAGCCTACGAATCAACCTGACCTGTGATCAGAAAAATATAAGGAATGAAATTATTTTGACAAATCCAGTAGGAAGGAACATAGAAACCTTGCCGAATCATCCGAGATTAAGAGAGCACCACACAAGGTGAATCAACCAGCGCTATGGAACCGAGTGCAAAAGAAAAGACACTCAACAAATTTATTAGGAAAGAAAGGGGGAGATGATATGGAGCCAAATGCATACCATTAATTCAGTTCTTTGATTCTTTCTAACAAGAACTGCAGAGGTTGAGCTCTTTGTTTCATTGTAGAGAGCATTGGAGTGCTTGGTCTTCTGAAGTTCATCCCTGCATATAAATTAAGGGAATCAATACAAGATTTGTGTTTATCTTGCAAAGGTGGGCAACTACAAATCTATATATTGGCAATTAACAAAGGAACATTTTTCTTCCAGCAATTATAACTATAGGCATTTATTGATCTGTATGATAATATATCATCATCAGGACTCCCTATTTGTCCTCATTAGAGATCGATAGCGCTACCAATATATAAAAAATATGTCCATGTAAAATGCTAAAGCATATATAGGCAGTAAGAAGAGCATCAATCATCGAATTGCAGCCACATACGTATTAATCTGAAAATGTGTCATCCAAAGCATTCTCCTATTCCTCCTTTTACTTAAGATCCTCCTCGTTAAACCTATAACCTATTATTCAAGCAATAACAAGAGAATAGTCCTCTTCTTCTCATATATCAATGCACCTAGAATTCAAGAACCAAGGCGCATCATCCACAAAGATTAAAAATCACCCCACCTGAATCGCTAGCTCCAGATTGACACGCTGCAAAGGGGAGCGTTTGGGAAGTGCACAGACCTCACCTCAGGCAGCCAAGGATGACGGATTGCAACGACGCTCATGCACAGACCGTGTGGGGGACGGATTCAGCCAAGGAAGAAGCAAATCTAGCCGAGAGGTCGCCAGAGCGGTGGCACCCCGGACGCCACGGCCACCATCAGCGCCCGTGTCGGAACGCTCGCGACCGAGGCTACACGCGCTGGTTGCCACCCGCGACGGGGCACCGCCGTGCCAGGGCTCTCGCGCTGGAGCCGTCCGAGCTGGAGCGCCGCTGTGCTAGGGTTCCCGTACTGGTGCGCCACTGGGTCGGGGAGCCGAGGCGTAGCTAGCGCCGCAGCGCCAGCTCCGCACGGAGGCCGCAGGCCACGGCGCCAGAGCAGCCGCCGCCGCCGCCGCCGCTGCGCCTGCTCCACACGGGGGCTCAGAAGCCCATGGCGTCAGAGCCGCCGCGCCTGGGCCCTCCTGTGCCGCTGCGAGATAGGGCGAGGGAGGAGAGGCGGAGATGGAGCTAGCTGGAGCCGGCCGCCTGGCCGCAACACCGCGTCGAGGGCTGCACTCGCCCAACGCAGTCGCGCAGCAACGCCGGAGTCCGCGCTTGTCGAGCCGCCGTGCTGGGCCCCTCGTGCCGCCGCGGCTGGCCCTAGCCGGGGCTCGGGCCTCCACGCCGGAAGGAGAGTGAGAGAGAGGGAGGGGAAGGGGAGGCCGGGAGCGGGAGCAAGAGGAGGAGCCCCGTCGGGCCTGGGAGAGAGAGGACGGAGAAGGAGTGGCGGCGGCTGCGGATGCGAGAGTGAGAGGTAGGGTTAGGGTTTGGGACGAAGCCGATATATATTTGGCGCGAAGGGGGCAGGAGAACCATTGATCTTCAAATCCGACGTGCCAAAATTATTGTGGTGACGTGGACGGCCTGGCCGCACTCCGTGGCCACACCAAATTTTCTCTTTAGATGCGACATGGCTATTTCTGGGGGTACCACAACTGCCTTCGGATCTCAGCCCGAGGGCCCGACCGATGCACACGATTGACATCAGGCTTGAGAGAAGCAAATAATTCTGATGCGTACTAAGATCATCTCCAAGAGTTTGCTAAAATTTACTTGGCAAATCTGATGATTTGGCAAGTTCCTAAGATATATGGCAAGTAAAAATAGTGCCCGTCTCCAACAGATCTGAGTTGAACATTTATGTCATCTAACTTTCGTAGGGTATAATTATACCATTCCTACAGTAACAGAATTTTTCTCTCTACTGATGTAATACGGTAGCTTCTTTAATATTTCAAAAAAGTGCTATTGGTGATCACCAATATTCTTATATTGAGGATAAATTATAGGAGAGATGTTGGAGATGTTCTTATCGTGTATTGACACACTGCGGCAGTGGATGTTGAGGGTACAGAAAATCACACCCGTGCCCACTTCACCAACAAACCCGCTCGAACCCCTAAAAATATGGGCAGTACCAGCGTACAAATATATAAAAGAAAAGCAATCCGTTAGAAGTGTGCTTGGTTCCTTTAGTCAACCGTCTAAAAGCTCGATCGCTTTCAGTCACTATTTAAGACTAAATGGGACTAAACTACTTTAGTCATTTTTAATCAAGGTGTTTCACATTTCAAATCTATGTTATAAAAGAGCGAAGGAATTGGGCGACACCCACCCCAGATCTTGTCCATCAGATCTTGCATCCAACGGTTACCACGGTGGGACGTCCTTATGTGACACCGTTCCTCCTTCACGGCGAACCGAACCGTGGGTCGCAGGGGGCTGAGATCCATCCACGCCTATACCCACCCGCCTCCAATACCGCGATCGACCAGCCTGCGAGCCGGCGCTGAAGAAACAAGAAGGAGGATGCCAAAAGGGAAGTGTGATGGGCAATGCTGAACGCTTGGCGCAGATACTGATGATCGCTTTTGGCTCCTACCTCTGTTGGTTTTGGAGTTGTAATTAAACTGTGGTAAACTCGTCAGCGATGTGATGCTGAGAGGGTAGTTGTCGCTGAGTCTGACCTTTTGCGTTGGAGGTTAAACGCAGGTAGGTCTTGAGGTTTAGTGTTGCCGCGCGGGAATTTCGTCTTTTCCCATCTTCTTCTTAGTGTGTCCCCTCTTTTATGAAACATCTTCGTCCGGTTCTGTATTTCCGTTTCATTGGAATGGAAATGGGGATTCCCCGATACTAAAAAAAAAAATACCGCGATCGACCACGGCGCCGTTTCACATTACCTAACCGCCCACTCCCGTAGTTTCACGAGGGGACGACAATAGGCGGTGGCTGGCGGACGCGTTCGGGAACACGGCGAGCTCTCTGCGGTGTCGCAGGCTGCCGGTGTCCACATGACCACACGCTGCCCCGGACGGAGCCCGTGGTGTCGGCCGAGTGGCTGCACGCCAGCCTCAAGGATCCCGACGTCAAGGTAGGCCGCCGGTGTCCACATACTGATGTACACGCTACCCCAGACGGAGGCCTGAGCCGTGTGGTGCCGCAGCCGCCGTCCTACCCCGCTGGGCGGTTCACGCTGCCGTTCTACAATCCATTGTGATCCACCACGAGTACAGACACTCGCTGTTCGAAGATCCGCCACCTGGCAGAACTAGGCGCCCTTTGCCTCTTCCTAAATCTCGAGGTATGTGCAAATCTGCACGAATCTGTTTCTTAATTATTATTTGGAAGGTTTGATTTTGATGTAGATAACCAGCTTCGGTAAGTGAGTTGCTCCCATGAACTCCCATTCAACAGGTTAAACAATGGCAAGAACAAATCGTTTAGCGATTTGTAGCACAACGTTTCTAATATATGGGAAAAGGTAAATATGTTTAATTTAAGTATGATATATATAATGTATTCTGTACTTGATCACCAATAGATCCTTCTCTTTTTTAATAAATATATAGAACAATCACTGGTAATTAATGCAGGCTGAGCATACGTCATCATGGATCAGTATTGATTGTGTCGTCGTCCCGCACTAGAAAACCTTTGGTTCTATAATATTGTTCAGCACTGGTAAAAGTGGTGAGATGACTGTCACACAGCAAGATGCAAGATGCTTATGGGCTGCCTATCTATGGAGAGTATATAATTGGCTAATCTGATCCTATGTGGTCTGATATGATCAAGAGGTTACTAGGCTTTCCACCAGAAGCACAAGAGGAGGAAAAACGAGGATGATAGAACTGCTGTAACTTACTCTCGGTAATACACTCCATCAATTTGAGCAAACTGTGACAATGCTTTTCTGTTATGCCATTGAATCTAACACAACAGCAGATTGATTGGCACATACGAACATAGGTGTTGGAAAATTCCTTTTGCTCAATAATTTTTCGTGACATGTTTGGTCAGTGTGCCAGCTCTGCATCTCCAATTCTTAGAGAATTTAGAACACCCAACAAAATATAACTGGAGAGGGCTGCAATGGCTGTGTTATCAGGGCCTCTACTACTACATTTATGGTGTTGGCAACGTTTATCTTTTGGTTGTAGGAAGAGTTGCATGGTGTTCTGTACAAACAAATGAGTAAGAGTTGCATGGAGATGACTGTGGCTCTGCATATCTCCCAGTTTTTGGGGACTACAAATGGTGTTCTGTACATGAATTTTGAGCTCGACACAATGCAGGTAAATGTTTTACCAAAAACTAATCTTTTTATAATACTTAATATCACCCAAATTCGCTCCCGATGGGATTCAAACCTGGGTAGCTAGGTGTAGTGCCATATTGAGTCACCTAGCCAAGTGAGTAGGCTCACTTCCCAACAAATCTATAATTGATATGTTTATATCTATTCTCGCCTTAGGGTTATGGTCTAGCAAGTATTAAATAATTTTAAAACCAAAACCTAAAGTACCTAAAAATCTCAATTTTTCTCTATTATATAAGATGTAGTCTATCGTAAGTTTTTCTCTATTATATAAGATGTAGCCTATCATAACTATAACATGTGCGACACACACGTAGATTATTAAGGGAATCATCTATTTCCGTTGCATTTCTGTCTTCTTAATGAAATGACATGTAGTTTTGTGTAGTTTGAGAACAAATTCCAGGCAGTTGTGACTCGGCTCGTGAGTTGCCCTCCAGCTCCATCGAGTGATGAAGCTTCTGATGACTCCCGCATCTTAGTTGATCTTCAACATTGAAGTCAATTTGGTAAAGTTTCCTTTTTTTTATTCTTAAGCTTTACTTATTTCTAAATATTACTTATAAAAATCTAAATCTTAGAGAGTTGGTTACAAAATATTCTTATAGCCACGTGCGTGTCGCACGTGCATTATTACTAGTAATTAAAGAGTAAAAGTGACTAAACACTATAGACATACTCCCTCCGTATTGGTAAAGGAAGTCGTTTTGGACAAGGTTTGAGTCAAACATTGGGAATACAAATCATCAATAACTTTTAAGTTGTTGAGTTTGTAAATGTGAAAATTATATGAATAGATTTGTCTCAAAAAATACTTTTATAAAAGTATACATATATCACATTTCCATATATATTTTTATAATAACAAGAGGTCAAAGTTGTGTTTTGGAGACCGTGTCGTTGTCCTAAACGACTTCTTTTACTAATACGGAGGGAGTACTACAATGTATTGGTTACCATTAGAATCCAACCTGGGTTGAAGAACATAGGTAATTATTCAAAATAGCAGATTCAAGCAAAAAACATTAATTGGTGATACATATATAGTTGTTCGTGCGGATGAATACAATTGGACGAATGAAAAGATATTTATAGCTAACAAATGAACAAAAAAGTGGCTCTCAAGAAATTCAGAGCAGATGATGGCGGCTTTCCGGCGGGAGCTCAACGGCGACTCTCCCTTCAAGCATATCCACAATAGGTTGCTGCCTTCACTTGGCATGTAAAATACACGCTTGATCCTTGAAGGAAGTGCACTGCATGAGTTACAATCCTTTACAGAAAAGAAACTAAAAGAAATCAAAAAAATCAATTAGACTAAGACAACCGACATCACAGGATAACTTAAAGCCTTTAGACTAAGTCTGATAAAGCAACCTTGCATCTCAACTACTCAGAAACCAGTAGGTCTTGTTAACCTATATGTATATGACACTAAAGCCTATCAGCAGCTGCATAATATTTACCTGAATCACATATCAGATTTCAGCAATGACGAAGTGCACATCAACATATTTTTAGAACCTAAAACGCTTAGGTTTCTGTGTAAGAGTACTTCTCTTGAGTCTGAAATGACAAAAGTGTATGCAAATGTTAACACGACTTGTTAACCTATATGTACATGGCAAGGCATGGTACAATGAGGACAAATGAATTGCATAATATCAGTTCAGCAGCTGGATGAAAAAATGCAGCTGCCCGATAAAATTCAGTGCCTATTGTTGAAGTTCAGTGTTCCAGCATCTCTATAGAAGGGTACTAAATGCATAGCCTAAATTAAAACAATCTAAAAAACATTTTCTCCTGTATGCAAGGGTAAATAAATTTCCTAAAAAATCTAAAAACATTCAGATCTGTTAACTCGTGGTTGAGGGTGCCTCCCGACATGGATCCACATCCACCGGACACCACCATGCCATGGATCCGAGCTGGAAGGAGGAGGAGGAGGGCCTCACGTGGTGCTGTCAAACCATGGATCTACACGGGGAGGAGGGGCTTGTGCAGGGCCGCCACTCAATCGATCTACATGGGGAGGAGGAGGGGTTCACCTTGTTGGATCCTCGGGACGCGGCGCGGTGGCGACCTTGTCCGTGTGTTGGGCCGTGCTTCGCCAAGGTTCTCCATGACCGGCACCGCACGCGCCGCCGCAAGACCATGGACGAGGGGGAAGGAGAGGGAGAAGCTGTAAGAAAGAGGAACTAGAAGCCAATAGAGATAGAGAGGACATCACCTCACCGGATCCGGTGGCGCGCGGGCGGCGTCCTCGCGTGCGCCCCGGCCGTGGTCCGCCGCCATCTGCGGAGAGAAGAGAGAGAAAGAAGAAAGGGGAATGGATGGGGATGGGGAGAAGCCGGTGGGTGGATAAGGTTGGCGAAATTTTTTACCTCGTGCGCACGCCCGTCCGCGCCTTATTTTAGCCACTCTCGCTTACTCGTGGGCCATTGTATGGTCCGGAGCGCGGGAGTCTTTCGTTTTTCGGGTTTCTCGGTGCACGTCGGGAGAGAGAGCGCCGTGTCGGGAGAATCTGACCCGACGGGAGTGCTTCTCGCCGTGGGGAAAGAACTGAGCTGGGGTAGTGCATCTCCCGCTGGTTCTGGATGCAGCAGAGCGCCACCTTGAGCACCGTCTTCACGGCCTCCTCGTCGTCCACAGGCGCCATGGCCGCGTCCACAGCCTCCAAGGCCTTGCCCTGCGCCACCTTCTCTCGCGCGATGTACGGGAAGTAGTCCTGCGTGAAGTCTGGCGTTTCCAACGAGGGATACATGTTCCGGCGGAGGCCGACGAGCTCCAGGATCGTCATGCCGTAGCTGAACACGTCGGACTTGTCGGACACCGCGTTGTATAGCATCTCCGGCGCCATGTAGCCGAAGGTGCCCCTGAGGTGCTCTGTGTCGACAACGCTGTTCAGGCCCCGGGTGATGGACAGGGAGATGCCGAAGTCGGAGACGTGCGCGCGGAGGTCGCCGTCGAGGAGGATGTTGCCGGCTTGACGTCGAGGTGCAGGATCCGCCAGTGGCACTCGTTGTGGAGGTACGCGAGCGCCCGGGCCACGTCAACGGCGATGGACAGTCTCTTGGACCATGTCAGCTGGCGCCGCTGCTCCTCGCTGCTGTGGAAGATCCATTTGTCCAGCGAGCCGTTCTCGAAGAATGGGTAGACAAGGTACAGGCCACCCCCACGTTGGAGGCAGTAGCCGAGGAGGCGCACAAGGCTGCGCGGTGCGCGTTGGCGATGATGGAGAGCTCTCTCCCGAAGTCCTCCTCGCCGGCCATGGTGCGCCCACCGTGGATGTTGATCCTCTTGACAGCGATGGGCGTGCCGTCGTCAAGGTTCCCTCGAAAGACCTGGGCGGAGCCGCCTCGTCCTATCATGCTTCCAAAGTCTTGTGTCATGGCTTGGATTTCATCGCTAGAGAATTCCCGCAGCACCTTTTGGATATGAAGCGGGTTAAGTTGGAGTTGGGGCACTTGCTTCTTCCTGGCGACGTGCCGGTTCGTGTGGCACCGGCACCCGTTACCACCAAGAGTATGAAACCACCATCGGAGCAAAGTATAGAGTTTCCGAGATGCAATATGAGGATGCGGCCACGATATTGGCTATGAAAATGATGAGGAATGTGCGATCGCGATGGGCAAACGAGGACGGGGAGGGACAAAATTAGAAGAAGTACAAGAAATCCAACGGATTTAGCCATCTCCTGATGAGAGCAGCTGCAGATGTACAGGCAACAGACGGCATTGTAGGCTACTAACTGAACTAGACATGAAGTATCTCTTTGGTTGGAGTCGTTCTTTGGAAAACGTATGAAACCTGTGATGATCAGAGCGAATAGGATAGTTACGATTCCAGCATGTAAGATGGTTGTGTTGGTTTGATCTCTCACCAAGGCCTTATTGGACCTTGACTCGCGCCCTGATCGGGGGCGCCCAACCCTACATGGTTGGTGGGCCCCCGTCGCACTGCGCTATAAATAGAGGGTGGGGGCCGGCGCACCTTGTTCACGAGTTGAACAGTTGCCACTTCTCCCCACCGACACCGAAACCCTAGGAGACCACCCCATCCGATCCGGGAGCGCAGCCGGCCGACGGGAAGCTCCGCCACCGGATCTGCGTCACCCTCGCGTCGGCGTCGGCCTCTTCATCCTCGACGTCCGCGCCGTCCCCAACGACACCGACTCCATGGTGAAGGATCGACCTCCGCCACGGCCTTCGCTTCCTCCTCCTCCAACGGTCTAACCCTAGTATTTTGTTTTACCTTCTAGTTCAAGTACTTAGACTATGTATAGGATCTTGTTCATTGTTTACACACAGAAACAGATGTATCCTGTCTCGATCTACTGCTAGTGATCCTCAAAATGATGTAATCAGAATTAACATTGGTATCAGCCGCCTATCTAGTCAGTGGATCCAGGTCGGGGTACATAAGATGTTGATTCAATCGGATCAAAGACAGAAAACAACCGATTTCAAATCGGACAAGAAACCCTAACCCTAATTATGAACAGATCGGGGAGGGGAATAGCAAATCGCAACCCTAACCCTAACAGAGACACAGAGACAGAGATGGTCAAGGCAACCCTACCTGGGGCCCGACCGTGGCCGGCACACGGACAGAGCACCACCGCGAGGCCGCTCGACGGCGGCGCGCTCCGCCATGGGCGAGCGCGCACGCCGGCGAGGGGGTCCGCGGCGGCGCCGTCACCACAGCACCTCCCCTGCCGGACCGCCATGGCCGGAAATGGCGCTCTGCCTTGCTGCGAGCTGAGCGGCGGCCTGGAGAAAGTGAGAGGAGGAGAGAAAGAATGAACTAGGGTTGGGGAGCGGCCGGCGGTTGCTTGGGGTTTTGTTTCCCCGAAACTGCCGCTCGTCCGTCGGATCTCCGTGATTCCAGATCGACGGCTACAGCCGATCGGGCCGCTAGCTGGGCCTGCGCGCGCGCGCAAGGCGCTGCTGGGCCGGGCTAGATGCGGCTGCCTTTGGGCCGCGCCATTCTTTTTCAGATAAAGAAAGGCCGCCGGCTTTGGGCCGGGCCGACTTCGTTGTCCAGCGAAACAAACAAAAAAAAAAGGGAGACCGCTGAGCTGGGCCGCGCAGGCACTCTGGGCCATAGAGCCGCGCGAGCGCGCGAGAGGCCACGGGCCGAGCTGCGCCAGATGGGCCGTTCGGGCCAGTTTGCAGAGAACAGAATAAAAATTCACTTTTAATTTTTATTTTTCCAGGAACATGTTTTTGTTGCATTTTTTGGATGTTTTAGAATTGATTTTTGATTCAAATTTTGTGCAATTTCATCCAAAGATAATTTTGCACTATAGATAACGAGTAAAGCATTTACATATTTTCGGAAAAATGATTATTAATGATATTTTTTCATTTGCGTATTTAGACTTTTATTTCATTATTAAATTCGAACCAAAGGGAGAATTTGATTTTGAAATAGATAATTATTCAGATTGTTATAATATTGTTATTATTCGACCAAAGTTGATTAATAGCGTATTATGATGTGATTAAAGTTTGTTATGCCTTAATTCTATTTACGCCCAAAGGTGATATAGTTTTATTGCATAAATCAGTTGTATGTTTTAATTTTGACCAAAGTTGAGACTAAGGCATGCAATTGTGGTTATATTATGTTCTCACCACAGATGTAACATGTTTTCAGGATCTCTCTCTCTGATGGGTTTCATCAGAGATATTCCGCCACTCAAGGGTGATAACTACGTTGAGTGGAGGAAGAAGATCGACATGGCTTTTGGCTTTGCTGAGATAGACTGGGTGATTGAGACTGAGCGTCCAACCCAGCCAGAGGCACCTGTCAGGGCCGCAGAGGAGGCAGATGCCGCATGGCAGACCAGAGAAAGAGACTTTGCTAGCATACAGATGTCCTATGATCTTAACAAGGTCAATTGGGACAAGGCAAACAAGAAATGCAAGCTGGTCATACAGAACACGATGGAACCCCACATAGCTGAATCCATCCCAGTGAGTGAGAGTGCTAAAGAGTATCTTGAGGTGATCAAGAGACAGTTCACTGGCTCTACCAAGACTTATCCAACTCAGCTCATCAAAGAGCTGATTTCACAGAAGTACACTGGTGGTACTAATATCAGAGAGCACATACACAGAATGAGTCACTTGGCATCGAAGATCAGGAAGTTCAAGGATTTAACAATCACTGATACTTTCCTTGTTCACTTGGTGTTTTCGTCCCTACCAAAAGAGTTTGAGAATTTTGTTGTTAACTACAACATGCATCCAGAAACATGGGACTTAGAAAAGACCATCGCCATGTGTGCTCAAGAGGAAGAGAGGATCAAGGCCTCAAATGGTGGCTCCATTAACCATTTGAGGGACAACAAGAAAAAGAACTATAATGCTTCTTCCTCACAGAACAAAGCAAAGAGTCCAGTGCAGCACCAGAATAAGCCTAATAACCAGGCTAATAACTAGTACCAGGGTCAGAAAAGGCCTACCATGCAGCACAAGCCTCAGCAGAATCAGTTTGTGGTGGACAAAGATCAATGCCTTCACTGCAAGGGTTATGGACACTACAAGACTAGGTGCCATGATTGGCTGCAGATGAAGCTCAGAGAAAGTGGTGAGAATATTATTACTTTCATAAATGAATCCTTGTATATAAATTATTCTAAATCCACTTGGTGGATTGATTCAGGAGCAACTATTCATGTTGCCAATTCTTTACAAGGGTTCAGCTCGACTCGGACAACAGCAAGAAGAGAAAGACACATTAGAGTGGCGAATGGAGTCAGAGCAGATGTTGAAGCCGTGGGCGATCTTCCCTTGAAGCTTGCTACCGGCTTTACACTTTTACTTAGAGATGTCCTTTATGTTCCTTCGTTACATAGAAACTTAATAAGTGTGTCTTGTTTAGACAATGATGGTTATTCATGTAATTTTGGAGATGGCAAGTGCCAGATTTATTGTAATAAGGATTATGTTGGTGTTGCTTTCCAGCAACAAGACCTTTATTTATTATCACTTTCTGAAAATGTGAATTCCGTTTGTGATGATACAGATACTATGTCCTTGTCTGAGAATGCGAACAGAAAAAGAAAAAGAACTCAAGATGCGTCGTCGAAATTATGGCATTGTCGTTTAGGCCATATTTCGAGGGGGAGAATAGAGAGATTAGTGAAGAATGAAATTCTTCCTTCACTTGAGTTCTTATAATTAGAGCAATGCATAGATTGCATTAAAGGAAAGTATGTAAAGAAAATTAAAAAGAATGCCAAACGAAGCACAGGAATTTTAGAGATAATCCACATGGACATCTGTGGACCTTTTCCTGTGAAAAGTGTAGATGGATATGACTCGTTCATTACCTTTACAGATGACTACTCCCGTTATGGATATATTTATCCAATCAAAGAAAAGACAGAGGCATTAGAAAAGTTCAAAATATTTAAGGCTCAAGTCGAAAATCAGCATAACCTAAAGATAAAGTTAGTCAGGTCCGACCGTGGAGGGGAGTACTATGGTCGGCATACCCCTTATGGCCAAGTTTCTGGACCTTTTGCGAAATATTTACAGGAACATGGCATAGTAGCCCAGTATTCAATGCGGGCGAGCCTCGGCGAGAATGGAGTAGCCGAAAGACGTAACCGTACCCTGATGGATATGGTGCGAAGTATGATAAGTTACTCCACATTGCCGATAAGTTTGTGGAGGCATTAAAAACCGCCATTTACATTCTAAACAGAGTTCCCAGTAAATCGGTGCCCAAAACACCGTATGAGTTGTGGATAGGAAGAGTACCCTCACTAAACCACTTGCGTGTGTGGGGGAGTCCAGCTGAGGCCAAAGTGTTTAACCCAAACATTGGAAAACTAGATCCCAAAACAGTTAGTTGCCATTTTATTGGTTACACAGACAAATCAAAGGGATATCGATTTTATTGTCCAGACAGATACACCAAGTTTGTAGAAACAAGACACGCTGTATTTCTAGAAGATGAGCTGATCAGGGGGAGCATGGTAGCTCGAAAGATTGATCTTGAAGAGAAGCGGGTGTGTGCACCCAATCCAATGATTCAAGAGCCATTTTTCGAGTTACCCATTATTAATGCACCGATAGTGCCAGACACTGTGGTGCCAGAACCCATTCCTCACTCTCCTGTGGCAGCAATTCAAAATGAGGAACCTGTCCTTCAGGAGCCCATAGAAGAACATGTTGCCATAGGCGGGGAGGAACAAGAACAACCCCAACCAGAAGTTGTGCCAAATGAGCAGGCCCGAGAAGGTCTAATAGAGCCGGAAGGTCGGCTATCTCGATGACTATGAACTTTACAACATAGAAGAGGGTCATATGGAGGGTGATCCCACCTCATATGATGAAGCAATGAGAAGTGCCGACTCATCGAAGTGGCTAGAAGCTATGAGAGAAGAGATGGAATCCATGAGCTCCAATGGAGTCGGGATTTAGAAGAGATTCCTAAAGGAGCCAAAACAAGAGGGCCGTAAATGGGTCTACAAAACCAAATATGACTCCCAAGGGAATATAGAAAGATACAAAGCGCGTCTTGTAGCAAAGGGCTTCACACAAAGAGAAGGGATTGATTACAATGAGACCTTTTCTCCAGTCTCATGTAAGGATTCTTTCAGGATCATAATGGCTCTAGTAGCACATTATGATTTAGAACTACATCAGATGGATGTTAAGACGGCATTCCTAAATGGGGATTTGGAGGAAAATGTTTACATGGTACAACCGAAAGGTTTTATCGTGGAAGGAAAAGAGCGAATGGGATGTCGCTCTAAGAAATCCATTTATGGATTAAAACAAGCTTCAAGACAGTGGTATTTGAAATTTGACAAAACAATCGAAGTTTTGGGTTTCAAAGAATGTAGAGGACAACTGTGTCTATTCAAAGTTTAAGAATGGGAAGTATATCTTCCTAATCCGTATGTGGATGATATTTTACTTGCGAGTAGTGATATCAGTCTCCTTCAGACACAAAGAGATTTTTGAACTCAAAGTTCGACATGAAAGATCTTGGTGAAGCCTCATATGTTTTGGGCATAGAGATTCACCGTGACGAAGAAAGGGGGTATTAGGACTATCACGTAAAGCACAGATAGAGAAAGTGCTAGAGAAATATAACATGCACAAATGTAGTCCATCACCAGCACCGTTGGTCAAGGGCGATAGATATGGGGATTTTCAGTGCCCCAAGAATGAGTATGAACTCAATCAGATGAAAGCAGTTCCATATGCTTCGGCTGTTGGAAGTTTGAGACGTTCAAGTATGTACTCGCCCTGACTTAGCTTACGTTACCGGGTTACTTGGCAGATTTCGAGTAATCCGGGAATTAAACACCGGAAATTAGTAAAGAAAGTTTTGCGATATTTGCAAGGTACGAAAGGCCTCATGTTAACATATAGAAAATCGAATCTCTCGAAATAGAGGCATATTCAGATTCGATTATGCGGGAGATGAAAGAAAGTCCACATCGGGATATGTGTTCACTCTTGCGGGAGGAACTATATCGTGGAAGAGCAAGAAGCAACCTGTCGTCACTACATCATCCACAATGTATGCCGAGTTTGTAGCTTGCTATGAGTCCTCGGGCGAGTGAATTGGCTAAAGAAATTCGTACCCGGTTTGAAGGTGGTTGACTCTATCCATCGACCACTAAAGTTATACTGCGATAATTTACCGATGCAGTAAAGTATGCTCACAACAACAGGTCAAGTGGTACTGCCAAACACATTGACATCAAGTAATATGTTGTGAAGGATAAGATCCAGGATCATGAGATAAAGCTTGAACATATAAGCACTGAAAAGATGCTTGCGGATCCGCTTACCAAAGGCTTACCACCCAACGTGTTCGGAGGACACGTAGCCGGCATGGGTTTAAGGGAAGCCATATGATTCTGGACAAGAAGGCCCATAGAATAATAGAATTTGTTCCAAATCAGAGAAATGTATTTGTAGTTGTCAAGTCTATCGGCCATAGACCGTGATGATGAAACAACTCTATGCACTAATCTGTAATGGAATGAATAAAGATGTAAGAGTTTTAAGAAAGAGTACAGATAAAGAATAGAGTGAGATCAAGGGGGAGAATGTTGGTTTGATCTCTCACCAATAAGGCCCAAAGGCCTTATTGGACCTTGACTCGCGCCTTGATCGGGGGCGCCCAACCCTACATGGTTGGTGGGCCCCCGTCGCACTGCGCTATAAATAGAGGGTGGGGGCCGGCGGCACTGTTCACGAGTTGAACAGTTGCCACTTCTCCCCACCGACACTGAAACCCTAGGAGACCACCCCATCCGATCCGGGGAGCGCGGCCGGCCGACGGAAGCTCCGCCACCGGATCGCGTCACCCTCGCGTCGGCGTCGGCCTCTTCATCCTCGTCGACCGCGTCGTCCCCAACGACATCACCGACTCCATGGCTGAAGGATCGACCTCCGCCACGGCCGCGCTGCTTCCTCCTCCTCCAACGGTCTAACCCTAGTACACCTGTTTTACCTTCTAGTTCATGTACTTAGACTATGTATAGGATCTTGTTCATTGTTTACACACAGAAACAGATGTATCCTGTCTCGATCTACTGCTAGTGATCCTCAGAATGATGTAATCAGAATTAACAGGTTGTTGCCATAATACTATTGGTCAACTTATTAGACAGGATAAAGCTAAGCTGCCAGACACAATAGGATGTTATAGCCACCATATTGGCCCCGAAAACTATTTCACCTATTCCGACAAGATATTCGTCGTCACCATAGGCATAGGGAATGATTTTTTGTTTGAGAGAAGGAAGACAGACAGAACAAGCACAAGATATCCAGCAAAGACGAACGTCTCCGCCGACGGGAGGAGTTGTAGATGTATAAGCGGCCAACGAAGATAGGCTACCAACTCAACGACCGGCGATGCAACATAGTCCCGACTATAAAGGTAGACAAACATGCTCCCGAGAGAACAAGATAGTTACCATTAAACCATGTAAGATGGTTACCAACACAGAGCGAGAACAAGAAGGATCATCGGCGGGAGACATGCGAGGCTTCAACATCCGCCATGTTTAATTGCCGCAGGTTGAGAGTGGGTCGACGGCCAAGAAAAACCGGTAGGCGGCGGAGATGAAGAAAACCGGTACGAGATATAGATAGGAGTGTGGGAATATATAGCGCGCGTGCGCGTGTGCGCGCCAAAGGACTCCCGAGGAAGTGAGGAGCGAGCAAGAGCTATCATCCACACCGCTGGGTCAAACGCGCGACAACACCGGTCTGCGGGACGGTCACCACCATGCGCAACCGACAAAGTAACCGGTGTTCACGTGCTCTCGAGTCTCGGCACCGCCGTACGGTGAAAATTAAATCAATGAAGCCTTTACAAAAGAAGCTAAATTTTCACTACCATACAAATCTATGTTGCGGCGGGCATTTTTCTTTCTCGCGGGGGCAAAGCATCGCCATCATGGAAAGGTCACGAAGAATTGCGACCTTCCGGCGATGGGCACCTTACAATGCTCACCACGGTAAATCGTTTCAAAAAAAATAAAAAAAGACAAAACCTTAGATAGGCCCGCCGAGGCCATCCGGGGATGCAAAGACTCGCGCCGCCACATCCGCGCTGTGGGGGTTGTCCCCGCTGTGGATCCGCACTGGTGCTGCATCCTCGCCATGGATCTTCCACGAGATGAGCCCGCTGCCATACCATGCCACCAGATCCGGCCGAGCTCGTGGGATGCATCGTCACCGCCAGATCCGCCCGCGCCGGGGCTAGATCCGGCATCCCCATGGGACACCGTCACTGGATCCGGAAGTGTCGAGGCCACATCCAATCTTCATGTGTGCTGCGGAGCTCGATGGAGAGGGAGTGAGATAGATAGAGTGAATTGGAGCTGAGATTAGGAGGAGAGTACCGAGGCCGGAGAGGGCATCATGACGGGAGGAGGAGAGCATGGCACTATCAATGGGAGATGAGGAGTGAAAGAGAGAATCGATGAAACCCTAAAGTGTTGGTTTATATACGTGGACCACGTATCGGGCCTCATCTGGGCTCAATGGGCCTCAACCTTAACCAAGGCAGGCCTTATAGGATGTTCACCATGGAAAATCTATTTACCGTGATGGGCATCTTAAGACTCTGCCTTGGAAAATAGGTTATTCTTGGGGCGAGGACTAGAAGACGTCCGCCATAGTAAATAGATTTTTCGAGGAAATAAATAGTGCTCGCCTTGGTAAATCATGGGCAACAACCGTGGTGGGCATAGAGGTGTCCCGGTGGGGGTCTTACAAGCTAATTTCTGCGGTAGCGTTTGTTCGTAATAGAAAAAACAGACTTTTATAGCAAGTTTTGCATGGGATATTTAACTTGTTGCAATATTAATGCTACTAGGCGCAATATTTGCTAAAATCCCCTCTAGGATATGCGAAATGACATATTTAACCCTACTTGCTTCTCTCTCTAAACTTCACTACTACAAAATTGATTTTGCGTGACACGCTCTTTAATTATATTAACGGAAGCAATCACAAAATTCAGCCACCTTAGAAAACACTAGACGATGGCATTTTAATTTACAGAGACGGTTACTCTTGCCTACCTCAGAAAATCGATTTATGGTGGTGGGCATTTTAAGATAATTGTTTCTCCTTCGCTGACATAAGGGCATATGGGTCATGTCTCCAACATACAACTGTCATCACTCAGCGTGGGTAACGGAGAAGCTCGTGCAATCTTGTAGTCCCAGCCATCTCCTCTGGCTATTGGAGCAAGAGCAAAAGACCTCTTTGTCTCTCTAGATTCCTTTGGTTGGTCCTATGGAATAATGGAAGCTTACAACTCATCCGAGGCCACGGCAAAGGCGGTGGCGGCACCGGGTCGTATGGCGGACGAGGGCGGTGCTTAGTGTCGTAGGCTGTTCAAACGGCCACCGGCACGGCCGTGCTTACCGTGTGGTTCTTCTGTAGCACGAACGGGTTTGAACTTGGTGGCACAGTGGTGACGACGGGGTCAGAGGAGGTCACCGCCTGCTAGGCCAGATGGTGGACCGCTTGTGGGAGCAACAGGATCACAAGGTGTGCTACCTCATCAGCTGCACCTTCGAGTGCACCGAGGTCGTGCACTACCCTGTGTTGTGAGTGCTCCGCCACGAGCCGCTCCTACGCCTGATCCGCACTTTGCCTAGGCTTGACTGGCTTGTATGTCTGCACGATGACCGTCGCCTACTCCAGCGGGGGCCTAGCCGACCTCCACAACATGTGCCACTCGTCTTCCCGAGGCCACTGAGATAGTTGGCTCCGACATGTGGTCCGGCTAGGCATGTCAGAGGTCAAGGAGCGAGGTGTCGAGGGGTAGAAGCTGCTGTCAAAACTGTATAAAACTTCCCTTCCCTTCCCTCCCTACATGGTGATTGCGAGAGGTTGAAGAAGTTGACTTGCGGGGCGCATGTGTCGGTGAGGGCGGGGAGAGAAGCAACAGGAGTAAGTAGGATATTTCACATGTCCCGATGGGGTTCTTAAGAGAGCACCGCCGCGCCGGCATGCCCAGTGCGTGCCACATCTGCGAAAGTGGAAAAATGAGCTTTACCGTAATGAATGACAAATATGTAGATTTTTTTAGATAACGAAACACAGTTCCACTCTCTACCATTCGCGAATGGTACACAACTGTATAAAAAGGCAAATGGTATGGAGAGGTCTCGTCTGTACGAATGGCGATAAGTTAAGTATCTCGCTTTGGATGGGTGCATATAACCTAGCCCATGAGATGTAGGACAAGGCTATTTCGATGCCAGTACATCATGTCATCATGGACTTGAGACAAATGCAAGATTGTCCGGCGGACCGGCTTCGAAACGAGATTGAAAGCCGTTTCTAGCAGGTCTAGTTGGCATGGTGAAAGTTGGTGGCTCGTGGTGTATTAGAACAATCAATATGGATCAATACAGCTTGGCTAGAATAGAACAACCAACCAAAAAGGAAAAACAGTCTCATTACCTCCCTCATTGCAGACTCACCCCATCCCACAAAAACTGTTGTTGTAAGCGTTATCATGCAGACCAAGGCGAAAGTAAAAAAAGGACGTAAGTGCCCCTACTCATTATCTGTCATGCAACATCATCTCTACCTTCGCCGTGGATGTCCCATCGCCGCCGCCCCGCTGTCGAAGTTGAGTCACGTTCTCACTGAGCTCGGTAGCAGTGTATATTTTTTCTATCGTTCTCAATTTCACTTATTTTTGTCTTGCACTCAGTTGTTCTCCGCTAGCCATAGTGTTTTTTCCTTCTCTTTCTCAGGTTTAATTTCACTTATTTTTTACCCTTCTTTTTTTTCTAATATTTGGATGTTTGCTTATGTTGTATTGAGATGTACGTCCCAGCTTCCTAATTCATTTCATTAAATCAAGTCACAAAATTAGCATAGAATATATGACTTATAAGTAAAAAACAATATTTGGCGAGTTCCTTCTAAATTCAGCTTGGAGGGTCTAATTAAATTGCTTAGGTCAGATAGATTCGTGGATATTGGTTCCAGCTCTACGAGATTTATCAAAGGGGCCCTAGCAGGTGAGATAGATACAGTCTCGTGGATATCGATTCTTTAGTCATCATATGAGTCAACATTCACTTATTTTTGTCTTGCACTCAGTTGTTCTCCGCTAGCCATACTGTTTTTTTTTCCTTTTCTTTCTCAGGTTTCACTTATTTTTTAACTCTCTTTTTTTTTTCTAATATTTGGATCTTTGCTTATGTTGTATTGAGATGTACGTCCCAGCTTCCTAGTTCATTTCATTAAATCAAGTCACAAAATTAGCATAGGATATATGACTTATAAGTGAAAAACAATATTTGGCAGAGTTCCTTCTAAATTCAGCTTGGAAGCTGCTATGAGATTTCTGCCAAATACCTAGGGTCTAATTAAATTGCTTAGGTCAGATAGATTCGTGGATATTGGTTCCAGCTCTACGAGATTTATCGAAGCACTACCGGAATCGGCTTATTTGACGATGGCCGCGGAGTTTGCCGATGGCAAAGTGTTCGGCCATCGGCAAACTACCGGCTTTGCCGATGGCAAAGTACGGCCATCGGCAAACCGGTGTTTGCCGACGGCCCACCATCGGCAAAGCATGGCCATGGGCAAAGCCATTCTTTGCCGATGGCCGTGCCATCGGCAAACTATAGCCATCGGCAAACCCTTATTTTTGCCGACGGCCGGCCATCGGCAAAGCCGGGCCACGTGGCTGCCTCGGGAGCTGCCGGGCCCATCGGCTTTGCCGATGGCCGGCCATCGGCAAAGCATCTTTTGCCGACGGCCATCACAGGCCGTCGGCAAAGTTTGATTTTTTTTTGTTTTTTCGTGCCCATTTTTTTTGTGGTGCCTTCCTACACCAAATACAACCCAACTTCAAAAATTGGAACCATTTTGAGTTTTTTTTTCCTATATTTCGTTAATTATTTCTGTTTCTTTGCAATTTTTCGGCGACTTCAAATTTGAACTGCAGGTATATGAAAAAATGGAAATTTTTGATTCGAAACATGGTATTCATGATCCTCGGAGTTTGTTGAGACCGTATCTAGGATCTCGCATGAAATTACGACCATGTTGGCGTCGTAACGTGGGGAGTCACGTGCACGAAAAATGTTTTTAAATTATATTAAATCCAAACGAAGTCCGAAATTGACGAAACTTGACGAGTTGTGTGGCCATGGCATGCGGAGTCTCGTGGTAAAAATTTCAAAAAGTTTCGAGCAAGTTGTCACGTCGGATGGCCAAAACCTAGACATCTCCACATGTGATCACTTGTGGAGATATGTAGAGATGCCTGGGTTTTGGGCATCCGACATCACAACTTGCTCAAAACTTTTTGATTTTTTTACTACGGCCTCCACATGCGATGACGACATAACTCGTCAAGTTTCATCAATTTCGGACTTCATATGGATTTTATATAATTTTAAAACACTTTTCACGCACGTAACTCCTCATGTTACGGCACCAACATGGTCGTAATTTCATGCGAGGTCCTAGATACGGCCTCAACATACTCGGGGAATCATGAATATCATCTTTGAATCAAAAAATCCCATTATTTCATGTACCTGCAGTTCAAATTTGGAGTCGCTGGAAAAATACAAAGTAACAGAAATAATTCACGAAATATAGCTAAAAAGCTCAAAATTGTCCCAACTTTTGAAACTGGCCCAACCGGCCGGCCCAGCAAGCCCCTACCCCAACCCTAACTCATCCCGGCGCCCCCACCCCCCGCCGCCGCAGCCACCCTAACTCATCTTTCTCCCTCAGCACTCAGCAGCCGCACTTCTCTTCTCCGGCTCTCCTTCCCTCGGTCCCTCTCCCATCCTCACTACCTCGACGGCCATGGCGGCGGGGCGGCCTCGCTCGAGCGCGCCCGGAGGCGGTGGGACACGCGCCATGGCGGCGTGGCGGTGGCAGGGTGGCCTCGCGCACGCGACCACATAGGAGAAGGGCGGCGGCACAGCAGCTCCCCACTCCCCCAGTCACCGTGGCCTGACGCCGCGGCGAGATGGCCTCGACCTGCTTCCGCGCCGCGCTCGCGTGGCCTCGCCTCCACCGCGCGCCCCGCCTCCGCGCTCCGCTCCACCGGTGGCGGCGAGCACCGGAGAGGAGATCCATCCCGTGGCCCGGCCCGATCCCTTCGGCCGCTCGGTAAGGATCCCCCGGACGGACCGGTTCCCCCTCTCGCTCGGTGAATCGCAGCAGCCACTCGTTGTTCCGAAATCCAATCCGCCCGCCCGGCGGCGGCGGCGGGGTGCTCCTCGATTTCTTCCGTTTTGTTCTGTTTTTGATGATTGCTTGCTTGCCGTGCTGCATTGTGCAAGGAACAGGGATGTACTAACTCGTGCGCTACTAGTTTAGGATTGATTCGTCGCCACGTTTGGGATTGGTTGAGAGGTTGGGGATGGCGCGTCGCTGATTAGCCTCGCGGCGGCGTGCCGAGGCTGCGGTTTTGTTTGGCCCGGGTTTTCGGCTGCCTTCTCCTCCTTCCATGTGATTCCACCGCCCCTATCTAAACTCTAGTCCGCAATCACGCCCTCCAGGTCTCTCGTGTCTCCAATCTTCTTCTTCCAGTCCTTGGTCCACGTACTTGTTAGACCAAGCTAGCATGTATACTAATATGAACTTCGATAGGCACCGAAATTATCGTAGACCAGCTGTTTTTTCCATTGTACATTCATTCATGTTAGATTATATTGTACATTCAACACTTTTATTTATGCTCATTAGTGTAACCTAGCACAAGCTCTCAATGAGGATTATCGTTACATGTCTGACTTATTTTCTTAGGTCAAGTAGCAAGTAGGTGATGACTGTGCCTTTGAGCGAGTCCAGTTTGCTCAATTTGATTATCGTTACATGTCTCGCATCACTTTAGTATGAATTTGTCTCGTGTATTGGAAATTGTCATGTAGGATAAAGAATTGGGATATGATAGCAACTTGCCATCTTGTTTTGAAGAGCCTATTGCTCACTTGTCTCGTGATCTTGCAATTTCCAGTTGACTTGGAACAACATGACGAAGAGTGCACGATGGGTCGGCTTTCTCAACGAACCGCAACTACTCGCAAAAAGCTCTTCTTTGTGAGTACTTAAAATTCTCTTATGTTGAACTTGATAGAGTTGCGGTAGTGAAGATCATCATTTCTTCGATGTTCATGCAATGTATCGAAGAATGCACCCGATCTAGTGGTACAGTGATCTTGAACTATGCCAATAACTCCAACTGCACAGTTTTTTTTTTTTTTTTGTTAATGGGTGGTCGAATTAGTAGAATGGCTGCCTTGTTAATGTGATTTTTTTCCATCTTTCCTACAAATATTGAGGATTATTACTACCATATACAACATATTCAGAATAACCTCATCGTTCATTTGACCGAGAATGTGTCGGTTTATCTCGTGACGGTGTGACGAGTGAACAACCAATGCTCCATCTATACTTGTGAGTTTGGAGAGGAACAAGGCAGGTTACTTTTTGTAACAGCAGCTATGAAAATGAAGTAGCTAAATATATATAGGTCTCGTATAGTGTACAGTCTGCTTGCACAACCATAGTATGGAAGCCATCTTTGCTTGTCATGTGCGTTTGAATATAGGTCCGCATTTGCATTGTGCCTCGGGAACATTTACACATTAAATTTGTTTGATTCTACATCTTCGGTTTGCGGAGTTATTAATCAACGATAGGATATTCACTTGAGTGGTGCCCGCATTACGGGAGTGCACGCCTACTTTTGTATAGACTTGAGTGATTTCGATTCCTGTATCCAACTCAATGCAATTCTCTGTTTGAGAACCTTGCATTCCTTTTGTGATGCTATTTGTTCATTATTCTTTACAGATAAACTCTAGTATCTTTAGAGAAGCTCATCCTTTTATGGTTTCATGTGCTTGCGCGGGCGCTAAAAACTGAGATAAAAGCAAGAGTATCTTCAACATTATTGAAGGTTTGTGATTTGGAATTCTGTTACCTAGTAATACAATTCTTGATGTTCCTGTTCTATGGCCATCCCATGCTTCATAGTTTTTATATCTTGTCAAAAAATTAGTTTACGTTCAGTTGAACTGTTGAAGGACAAGTATGGTTCCCCTTGCCATGTTTTTTACGCTTGGTATCACAAGTTTGAACTTTTGTCCCCTTTGCGAGATGTTACCAAGTATGTTGATCAAACTGGACCAGCTCAATTTTTGCCCAATTTTTGTTAGTTTTCATGGACATGTCCTATGCTAAACTTTGATCAGCTGCTAGGATTAGCCTTTCTCTTGATTAGGTACTTCAAACAAGGACTAGTTTAACGTTACATGACAATTGTTTCGATAGATGAGCACTTTTGTGTATGTGAATCAATCTGTGGATACAGTTTTTTATTTTTTTTAAAGAAGCCCGTTTTACCATCGGCAAAAAAATTTCAAAAAAAATAAAAATAAAAAAGACTTTGCCGATGGCCGCGTCCACGTCAGCCATCGGCAAAGTCGCTGTCAGCCCACGTGGCCATCGGCTGATGTGGCGGGTTTGCCGATGGCCCACGTGGCCATCGGCAAAGGTTTGCCGATGGCGATATCAGTGGCCATCGGCAAACCCGGCTTTGCCGATGAAATCTTTGCCGATGGGGGTTTGTTTGCCGATGGCAAAACGGGCTTTGCCGATGGCGGCCGGCCATCGGCAAAAAACGCGATTCCGGTAGTGAAGGGGCCCTAGCACAGGTGACATAGATACAGTCTCGTGGATATCGATTCTTTAGTCATCATATGAGTCAACACACGTTTATAGTACTATTGTTGCGTCGTCATCTGGGGCAGCATTGCATCAAGACACCGAGTGCACGACCGGACGACTCATGTGAGATATGGCCACTGCTTAGTCCAAGCGAAGTCTACCACTGCGACGTTCCTGCTCGTACATGGTCAGATTAACGTACACGCTACATCATATATCTTGGCCGGGCCCCATTCGATTAATTTGGAACGTTCGTATGATATTGATATGCTAGCTTTGCCGTGTGTTGACCTCCTCGAAGTAGTTCACGCACGCCCACTATTCCGTCGCGCCTGCATGTGAACTATCTATGCCTCTATGGTCCTAGATTTTCGTCTCTGCAGTGCCTTTTCTTCGTTGGATATCTTGTACTTGTCTGCGGCGCCTTCCTTTCTCTCGTCTATTGAAATGCTCAGTGGAAGTTACGACAACGGTGAATTCGTCGCCGGCGCGAATATGGTGGCTATATCCACGTATTGCTTCTGGAAGCTTAACTTTTAAATTAGCATCTCTGGAAGCTTAGCTTTTATCCTGCCTTTGTTGAGCAATATGGTGGCTATACCCTTACATTTGAAAAAGACTATTGCAACCATCTTACTCTATAGTGTCTATCCTCTCGCTCCGAAGATGGTTTGATACTCTTGATGCGACTGGTGTCGGTGCCACACCAAAACGGCAAGAAGAAGCACTGTTTCGGCTCCACCACCGGACTAGAAAAAAAAAAAATAGGTGAGGACCCTTGACCCTGTCTCGTGCGATCCACCTTGTGGCCTCCGAATAAGCCCATCACATGGCCATTATGGATGGTTGCACGAAGGCCCATCAAAAATGGCCACGAAGTTGAAGCCTCAACCAACCACCCATGACAGTGTGATGGAATTTCTTGGGACACGTGGCTTCCTTTCAAGTTACGTTATGGTTGCCATAAGGCCTATAAAAAATAGCCCACCGAAGTTGAAGCCTCAACCAACCACTCATGACCGTGTGATGAAATTTCTTGGGACACATGCTTCCTTTTAAGGTGCGCTTGCACGGAGGCAGACTGCACGGGGTTTGCACCCAATTTGTTTTTTGCCATTAGACCCGCCCATTTCATATCCAAGAGGTCACGTGCGAGAATCCAGGCCACAACGCAAGACTTTGGGAGCATGGTATAGCGTGAGGTGGCTCCAGCAAGGTGAGGGAACCTCAACGATGACACTCCCGTGGCTGTCAAGTGGATCAACATCCACGATGGGCGCACCGTGGCCGATACGAGAGGACTTCCGGAGAGAGCTCTCCGTCGTCACCAACGTGCACCACCGCAGCTTGGTGCGCCTCCTCGGCTACTGCCTCCAGCACGGGCGCGGCCGGCCGGTACCTCGTCTACTTGTTTGAGAATGGCTCCCTGGACATGTGGATCTTCCGCGGCAGCGAGGATGGGTGACAATTGATGTGGTCCAAGAGTCTGTGCATCGCCGTCGACTTGGCTCGGGAGCTCACGTACGTACTGTTAAATAATTAGGCAAATTCCAGATTAAAACCAGAAAATAAAACATGACACATGACAAGATGATCAACTAGATTTAGTATTGCATGATTACTAGCATGGCAGATTAACAGATCACACAAATCAGCAGAATAGATCATGATATCGCATAACATGAACATGAAGACTAGTGCATACACGGCTCGTACACTAGATAGATTGATCATTGTGAACCACAAGATTAGATCACCAATATTATACATGTTAACTGTAGAAGTAATTGGTGGTGGAGATGCAGACGAAGATGTCTCAATGTTGAGATCGTCGGGAGCTCGATGTTGTCGATGAGTGGTGGTGGAAGACTTCTCTGGAGCTGACGACGAATACGCCGGGACGTAGCGCCACCTGACTTCGATGGAAGACGACCCGTCGTGAAGGTTGGGAGCAGTCGCGCGAAGAGCGCTTCCCAAAAACCTTATTCGCCTTCTCCCAGTGCAGAATCGCAAAGACGAGGGTTCCGGAGACCTGCTTGCCCGGTTGTTGGTGCACGCAAGCAATCGGGTTGGAGTAGCTACGACGGTGCAACAACAAGAAGAGGCGAAAACTCTAGCTCAATTGGATGTGTTTTGGCGTGGCCGGTAGGCTGCTTATATATCCCGAACAACCGGCCTCGTGTCGCGATCACGAGCAAAACCAGTTTAGAACTCTAAACTTGTAACAATTTAGGACTCTGCAACTTGAAGGCCAAGAAAACCGAAAACCAAAACTGCAAAAGGAGGCCGCGCTCCCACAAGGCGAGGAGCCAGACTTCGGTGGGCCATTCACGCAGGTACCGCGCGCCCGGCCCGGCGAGGTAAGCGAGCGCGCGCGTGTGGATTTCCCTTTCTCCTCACACTAGACTTAAGGAAGTGGAGAGAACTTCCATATTTATATATGGCTACCTTCACTTCAACTAGCAAGGTGGTGCTAAAGAGTTTCCACATCCCCTCTTGCTTCTCATGAATGGGCCTTTAAGATTTCTCTAGGAATTTCAGGATTTGTTATTGGGCCAAGACCATCTAAATTCCAACACGTACCACGACAATGAGTGCCACTGGCTGATCCGATCCTGCACCTCGACGTCAAGCCAGACAGCATCCTCCTCGACAGTATCCTCTATGCACACATCTCCGACTTCGGCATCACCCTATCCATCACCTGTGGCCTCAACAACATCATCGACGTGGAGCACCTCTAGGGCACCTTTGGGTACATGGCGCCGGAGATGTTCTACAACGCGGTGTTGGACAAATTCATTGTGTTCAGCTACGGCATGATGCTCCTCGAGCTTGTTGGTGGCCACCTAAATATGTATCCCTCGTTGAAGATGGCAGACCTCATGTAGGAGTACTTCCGATCCCATACATCGTGCGGCGGAAGGTGGCACGAGGCGAGGTCGTGGGGGCCATGGACGCGACCATGTCACCTATGGATGGCGAGGAGGCGGCGCGCTTTGCGGCATGCGAAAACCGAGAACCGGCGGAAGATGAGGCCCAAGCATGTTTTTTTTCGTTGAAATGGTCGATAGAGTAGGTGAAAACAACTGTACAAAAATAGACACCCAAAGCGGAAAAAAACAACAAGGCTCAAAATCTAAGCTAAGCCTCAAGCAACGAGAGGTTGGAATGATCTCACAAAGCTTTTTGGCTCCTCCCCGCACACCATAGTCTTGCCTCTTCCTTTATCTTGGCAATGAGTGTTTCCTTTGAGTTATGTCGGTGATAAAAAAATTCTTGCATTTCTCTCCTTCCAAATCTCCCACGCTAATAAAATGGTTGTCGGCTAGACTGTTCTCGATATGATTGAAGGCTGGGTCACCGTTGATTTCCCGCCGGAGAACCGCCATCATCTTTTCTGAACTTCTCGGAGCTTTTTTTTTTGTGTCAACTTATGATATGTTTTTAACTGTACTTGCAATGTCCACTTCATCGCCACGCTGTACTATCCACGTCGAGATAACAAAATATAACAAAATCATAAAACAAACCAATACAGACTATTTTATGCACCACTTACATGGTTTTCGACATAGAAATGCAAATTCAAAGTTGATGAACCTATCCAATTCATAGGTCGACAAGTTGATTGATGGACTAGCTAATAATGCATTTTTACTCTTGCCTATGGTAGCAAAATGCCACGCCCTTTCATCGTGACATCCGCATGTGTTCTTTCGACTCTAGGCGTAGTGCAATAGCTAGGGATGGAATCGGATCCAATATACATAGACTTGATACAAATATTACTATTTACTATATTTTTTGTTGGCCACGGACATGAATAATACGAATATCTTTTTCTATACCTAATCATAAATTGACAAAATTTCAGTCTGCCATGTTTTTCATCTCGTTGTCCTAGCCTCGACTCGGACTCGCGCAAAATCTCGGAACAACAGAACCAAGAAAAAAAAAGGGAAAACAACGTACTCTCCATAGCCGAACCAACCTCTTCTTCTTCCATAAAAAATAGGGACCTGCTAGCGCTAGGACGTCCTACCTTAGGACGCTCCTCCCGCGCGGCCCAGCTCGGCCCACCAACACCCCGACACACGCTTGACACACACGGACGCCACCCGGACGCTTGACACACACGGACGCCATCCCCGTGACACACAAAGGCCCTCACGAGCGAAGATCTGCCGCCGCCGCCGCCCAAATGACCGCCATGCCTTTGAAAAAATAGAAGAAAATGAAACAAAAAGCATACTAAAACAAAGAACTGAAACATAGTACAAAAACTTATGAAACACACATGGGCATACTGCTGCAACAACAGCAAATCTTCTAATGATACAAACATGCACGAGAACTACTACAACACTAAATTGCTGAAACACGTATGGGCGTCTTTGCCGCAACATGAGCAAAACAGGATATGAAACAACATGTTGCGAGCTAATGCAACACTTTGGTTCGCGAAAACTCGAAACAAAAGTAAAATTAAAAATAAAACAAAAAAGAAATATATAATGAAACAAAACAAAATATCGAAATGGAACAAAGAATCATCGATTTGAAACAACGAGAACAAAAACTAAGAAACAAAAAATGGAAAAAAATGAAACAAAAAAAATGAAAACAACTGAAACCATGGGGGACACGGGGGGAAAATAATTAATGAAACAAAAGATAACAAAATCGACTACATAAAAAATGAAACAAAAAATCCACGAGAAAAAGAAGCAAAAAGCAAAAAGACGATTGAAACAAAATAGATTCAAAAGAGGATACGGAACCAACTCAAAAGCGGGGGCACGAAACAACATTTGCGGTTAAATTCGAAACAAAAGAAGAAAAAATACCGAAACAAAAAAGACGAAACTATTGAAACCCATCTACTAGCATACTGTTGAAAACTAGAAACAACCGGCAAGAACATAGTGAAACAACCCACAGGATCATAGAGAAACACTGCACGAGAATGCGGTGAAACAACCAAAAACGTAGTTGGAGAAAAAAGAAGAGAGATGAGCTCGCCGGAACACCTAGCAAAAGTCGCCGGAGGAGAGGGAGGAGACGGTGACGAGACGGGAGAGTGGAGGAGAGGAGGGTGCCTACCAGGCCAGATCCGCCGTCGCCGCCCGCTGCTCCGCTGGAGCTGTGCGAAAGGGAGGAGAGAGCAGGAGGAGGAGGGCGGATCTGCATGGATCCACCGCCGCCAACCACCCCCCACCCCAGATCCGGCGCCGGAACCGCTGCCGTTTCCCTCGACTTCCGGCGCCATGGTGAGACGCCCCCCGCGTAGAAGATGGGACAAGGGAGGGGCTCCACTTCCCACCCTAGCTCGCGGCCGGAGAAGATGGAGCCCGGATCGAACGTCGCCCCTCCGGATCCACGTCCACCCCCGGCGGATCCGGCGGACCGTCGCCGCCGTAGCCAGATCCGGAGGCGTGCGAGGCAGTGGATGTGCAGCGAGGAGCAGCGGGGAGCAGCGGGGATGGACGGAGCCGTGGGCAACCGAGCGCAAGCGCTCGCCGGAGGTCACGGGATGGAGAAGCACGGTGCCGGACGTCGAAGCGCGCGTGGCTCGCCCCTTGCTCGGCCATGGAGAAGCGGAGGGGAGGAGGTGGAATGGCGGAGCGACCGAGGGAGAGAGGGTGACCGGGTGAAAGAGAATGGGAGCGGGTGAAGGGCGAGCCGCACGTGGTGTGGGCGTCCGCGGCCGGCCGGGGCGTGTCACGAGCGCAGCGGGGGGACGCGCGGCCCACTGGGCCGTCGCCACGCCGTCCTAATGGTAGGACGTAAGAGGAGAAGCATTACCGTAAAAAATATCCTGTTTCTATACGTGTACATAAGAAATAAAAGGTGGAAGGACCTTAATTATTTTTCAAATATATATATATTTATAGCTAAATAATTATATGGTTTGCAACATAAGGAAAAATATATAAGGTGCAATTTTTTTTCTTTTGCCTGCTCATATACGTTCACGAGCAGGGGCAAAGGGTCATGCTCGTGGAGCACTCTACACCGGCCCGGGGAGCATGTCGTCATTGGGTCCACTAGAAGTAACTCGTGCAGGTCTTGTACGCACAAGCGCCGCTGTTGCTGTTTTGTTGCACCGAAGACGCAGCTGGCACAAGATGCCACGTGCGTAGGCATGTCAATGCTCTCATGACTCGGCAGCTGGTTGTGACCGCGGCGAGACTGTGCTATGTTCGTTGATACCATGGCGGACACTGCTCGTGTGCCGACCCGCATCGCTAATCGAGCCTCCCGCCCTCACCAAAAGGCTGTCTCAATCTCTAGCCTCATCCTTGTGTAGGGATAAGTTGGCCAAGGGAAGCGAGAGAGGAGTCCGTACTCCGTATAGGTCCTCCACCACCATCGTTCCTTGTCCACGGTTATCATCCGGAGACCGAGCGCCAGACGGCAACAACAAAAAAGTTTTAAGGAGAAGTGGCACCACCACAACATGAGTAGGCCGAAGACGAGTAGCTTTAGCATTTCTGCCTACAATAGCAGCAACTCCTTGCCAGTGAAGCCAAGAGGCTCTTTTGACAAAAGTTGGGAGCCCCCACGTTTTCAAGAGACCAAAGCCAAGAACTACCAGACGACGATAGCGACGATCGAGAAAAATACTTTACCTGGTTTATTTATACTATATAAACCTCGGCCAATAAATTCTTTTGTCATCAACAATAAAATAAGAAATCATCGCTGCTATATCATATAAGTTTAAAATAGACTATATAATATTTAATTCATATATACGGTTTATACTACGAAAAAGATTGGCCGATAATTTATGATAGTGCTACATCGCTTTAATTGCTCCCTATAATTTACAAATTATATCGATTTCACGACGTATTAGAACAGATAACGCGACCATTGTATTTATACAAATCTTCAAATCCCTATAATATTTAGTTCATATATACAAGTTGTCTAACCTGGTGCAACGCACGGGCATGTTTTGCTAGTGAATACTAAATAAAACTGTCTCCTATGATTATTATAGGAAACAAATTAAATAATGAGATATCATGAAAAATTTTATTTAGTTCGAGAGAGGTTTAGGTGAGTCCTTATCGGCTACGAACGTTTGATACGTATTCTGCTGTGAACCCGCCAAATAAAGTACATGGACGTATACGTGGCTTAAAACCCCGGGGTCTTGACGTCCGATTGCTTAGGACCGAGACGATCGCCGAGCACGCTCCCGCCCAAATTTCCTGCCGATATCGTTCCCTCCGCGGCGTGCGTGTTCACGGGCGATTTGCCTGGAGTCCGTTCACGTTTCTTTTCTGGACTATTTGGACTTTTTTTTTTGTCGTTCACATGGATGTTCACAAACAAAAAAATTCAGACAATTTATTAAACAAAGAATATATTGAATAAAATATGTTTTTGCAAAGAGTATATTGAATAAAAAAATTTACTACATAAAAATTTAGACAATTTTTTATAAACATTTCAACTAAGAAAAATAAAAGTGCCATAAGCCATTCAAGCAAAGGTGTAGGGACCGTGAAAACATATAACTCAAGAAAACTCATAAATCCATTGGCTATAACAATATTCCTTTGTTTCCACGAGATAGCTCAAGAAAACTCCCAAATCCATTGGCTATAATAATATTCCATTGTTCTTCATTCGGGAGTTACAAAGCTTCTTCAATCTATTTGTTGAAAAACGATTCTTGACACGATCTTATTTTGCCATTATGTCACTACGAGATAAAAAAGAAGAATACAATTTAACAGAAAGTAGAACCAAAAAGAATCTGGAAACATAAGACAAAACTACACCTTGCAATTAGCAGAATATCGAACTTAGTACCGAATATCAAATTCGTACTAGCAGAACATCGGCTACTTATTACTACTTTGTACCAGAACATCGGCTTTGTACCAGCAGAACATCAGATACTTAGTACCAGAACATCAACTTTGTGCTAACAAAACATAATTGAATTTGACCCAATGCAATCATATTTTGTTTTGGTAGAAGAAAACAAAACACTGTCGAGTTATTATTCAAGACAATCAGACGGTCTAAGTACACAATGATTATAAACTTATAGTAGGCATATTGTTTGATCAGTGTCCAACTTATGAATTATGATAAGCCTACACAAGAAACATTGTCCATTGCAAATACTAGATTCCTGTTAGGATAGGAGCCTCATGTATAGGCCAAGTGGAAAACAAAACATATACATATAATGAATTTGCATTCGAATAATATGGTTTTAATAACAATTGACAAACCAAAACCTTTCCAATGCTTTGTGATGTTTACCTCAAAAGTCTTTGGGCGCAAATTGTGGTCCTGAACTCAGCTTCTCTGTTGATATGATGTACCTGAAAAAAAAGTTACTTCTCTGTTGATATGATGTACCTGAAAAAAAAAGTTACTTCCTCAGTTCAGGACAAAAAAAGGAAATTAGTAACCCTTTGCTTAACAGAACAATATATGCAGAGAACAAGGTCACATTGACAATATTTGCACAGTCAAGTCATAGCTTGCACAGTGACATTACCAGAGAAGTTATAGATTGCACAATGATAATCAATTTTCAAAAGAATATATACAATATATATGAATAATAGTTAGTTTTGTGCTGTGAATTCTCCACTTGTTACTATCCAGTAATTAATTGAAGAATCAGTGACCTATTGACCTACTCAAGTTCGATTTATTGTCAAAGATGGTTGGAACCAGTACAAATTCATCCTTTATTTTAGTTCTGTAGATTCTTAGTGTGTCGCTGCACAGAGATCTCGAAATAACAAGCGTCCTTTGTTGCAATAGGCTAAAACCTTTCGAGTTCAAAAGGAAGAAAAATCATCTGACACCAGCACCATATCATCTAATGAAAGACCTCAATGTACCACACTATAGACATCCTAACACTTTGATGTACCAACCAGACAACCACTAAGCCTACCACATATGTTCACTGTCATCAAACCAAAGTGCTCTGTAAGAGGGAACAAAGAGCCCGATTGAACCAATATCCTGAAAATTATCATCAGTAGGGATATATATTTATTATTATCCTAAAAAAAAAGGATGTTAACAGTATCGACCGGACCACTACCAAATAATGCCTTGTAGCTAGTAATAGACAATTAGCAATCAAAGCACCAACAAGTTATTTCCGAATTGCAGATCTAGTAATAATCATATTTTTAGCAGAAACATTAACTTGCTACTAACAGAACATCACCTATTAGCAGAACATCAATTTCCTACTGACAGAAACTTGATCTGTTTACTAACAAATATACTTCAATTTGCCCCAAAGAATCACTTTTCTAGATTTCCAATATTCATTCTCTTAAAAACTCAAAGCATCCAAACCTCCAATAAAAAAAGGCACCAAAGCTATAACCGAATCCTCATCATTAAAAATACACACTTCCACAACAACACAGCCCCAATATCATTTACCTTCCCGGAATGAATAGAAGGTTCTTCAGCTCTAGTAGAAGCCACATGATTGGCAACTTGCTCTCTTGCCTTTCAATACAAATGAATAATATACAAAAACATCACTTCAAAGGTCTGCAGGATTAGAACATCCACTAGTAACCACTAGAACATCAGTAAGCACTGCATAGAACACCACTGGTCTAGTATTTGGACATCACTTGAAAAATGTCTGAAAAATGATAAGAGCTCCCATATTTATCATCAGTCCCATCAAATTGTTCTCCATGGATATCATCATCACCAAAATTTAAAACAATATGAACATTGATCTGAGAATGATAGCAAAAGAAACAAAATACTATAGTTAAAAGCATAGAATTACAAAAATGATCGGAACATGGTTTAGATTGGTGAGGTTCATGTACATTTCTAAGATAAAGAGAAGGGTTGTCATGTCTAGAAGAAGCAACGGGTTGGTCACCTTCATTAGTTGCCTTTGCTTCCAAAAAAAACTGACATCGGAATGTGCTCCATGTAAATCATTATCACCAAAAGTTAAAACATATCAGCATTGTTCTAATAATGATAGGGAAGGAAAATAATATACTATAGTTAGGAGAACATAACATAAAGAATAATAACAGTGCCAATCTTTTTAACTGAATACATAAAGTATAAGACAAGATGATGGTTCACATTTGTCAGGATCATTTAACACTCTAGAATCATTTACCTTTTCAGTTTCACTAAAACCTAGAGGTTTGTCAGCTTGCTCAGATGCCTGTCAACAACAATGAACAATACAAAAAAATTGAGTTCAAAGGTAGTTAAACAACACATGCAAATTGACTTAGCAGCACTAGAACATCAATCAAAACTTTAGAAAACATCAATGAACACTACACAGAACATCACCGATTTATCAAAATGCGCTCCATTCATGTCATAATCATCATTATTGTTCTAAGAATGATAGAAGAACAAGACTAAAATTTCATGTACATGGACAGCTAAACAGAGCAAAAGAAAAATGCTTTCAAAAAAGCTTAATTAAGACAACTCTGAATCTTAGCTTAGTGACCATAAATATTCTAAAGTTAAATAAACACATGATCATATCCTTCCTGTGCTATGCAACTTGTCATGCAAAAAGATCCCACATCTACCTTTTTGGGCATTCACACACTATGCACCTTCACTAACTGAATAAAAGCAAAAGCATTGACTCCTACATCATGACTCATGAGCTATATCAGCAAAGCTAGCTAGTTGTTCCAGCATGCATTCCGATTGGATGATATGCATGATTTTTTGTGATGATGAGCTAGCCAAAGACCCCAACCTCCAAATTTCCACAATTCTCGTTTCATTTCTAGCCCCACTAAAACTATGATCGCAAACCCTAAACCAAAAAAAAATAACGTGGAGTTGGGCAGGAGTGAGAGGCTCACCAAAGTGGATTCAAAAGTTCCCAGAGACACAGAGCTCATCGGAGAAGAAGAACCAGAACCACTGCCTAGAACCGTCGTGCACTACGCGCAAACAGTCCCCGACGTCGCAGCACCGTCGCCCATCCCTTGACCGCGCCGCCACGCGATGGCTACTCGAACGCCGCCGGGGATCGACCGACCGCCGCCGGGGTTTGACCGCCCGCCGCCCGGGATCTACAGCCGCTGCCACTAGGGATCGACCTCCGCCACCGACGATAGACTGCCGTCGAGGATGGAGAGAATAGGCCGGAGGGGAGAACAGGCCGGAGGGGACAGGCGTTTGGACTCGCTGGGGAGGTCTGTCACCGTCGAAGTCCACCTGTTTCACGGCTGCGTTAGAAAACAACTTCTTTCGAAAAAGACCAAATTCTCTGATCTGCACCAAAAAAACAGTCCACAATACGCCGGCCCGCTAGGAAACGCACCTTGCCAGTTTCCCGCGCGTGGACGCTTCCCGTGCGCTCCGCTCGGACAGAGGTTGGGGTCCGAGCGCTCGGACCCCAACATTTCCTTAAAACCCGCTGCATCGATCTATAAACAGCTGTGCCGCCGCCGCTGCCGACGTGATCGATGGCGTCCGACACTACCGGATCCGGTCTCTTTGCCCGACGGCCCGAAGCCGTCGGCAAAGGCTGTTTCGCCATCGGCGAAGGCTTTGACGACGGCCTGCCACACTGGCCATCGGCAAAGGGTCATCGACAAAGATTTGCTCGGCAAAGGCCCCTTTGCCGATGGCCACGTGTCAGACCGTCGGCAAAGCTTGGCGACATGCGCGGTCACGCTGACGGCGGCCTTTGTCGACGCTGACGTGGCCAGCCGTCGGCAAAGTTTTTTTTTCTTTTTTTGTTTTTTTAAATATGAGAAAATGGCTTTGTCGACGGCCGGCCCTCGGCAAAGGTTTGGTCACTTTGCCGAAGGCCGGTCCAGCCGTCGGCAAAGCTTGGTAAAATTTTTTTTGTTTTTTCTGTTTTCTTGCATTTGGACCACATTTCATCATATATATACCATATAACCCACATTTCATCTCATATATTCACAACAATATACCATATAAACCACATTTCAGCATCAAATTCAGTTTCAACATGAATCCATACATGAAGGTCCGCAAATCCATCGACACCTATCCACAATACACATAACATGGCCAAAAGAATCCATACATGTCCAACATACACATAACATGTTCGACGTGCCACAACATCATCGCTACACGTCCAGAAGAGGGAAGTAAAGGTACCTAGCTCGAGGCGCCATCCCAGGGTTCCCAGAGCCCCCACCTTGCTCCCACGGAGACCAACCTGAGATGGCCCTCGGCAAAGAGCCTTTGCCGACGGCCGGCCCCACGTGGCCGTCGGCAAAGGCGGTGGCCCTGGCCGGTTGTGAGGCTGCCACATGGCACGCCTTTGCCGACAGCCAGGGCCGTCGGCAAAGTCTACACCTTTGCCGATGGCCTGACGCCCTGGCTCTCGGCAAAGGGGATGGCGTCGGCTGCCGTTTTGCCTGGCCCCCCTTTGCCGAGAGCCCACCTTTGTCGGCGCCCTGGCCATCGGCAAAGATGACCTTGGCCGACGGCTTTCCTTTGCCGACAGCCCGGCCATCGGTAAAGAGAACCTTTGCCGATGGCTGTCCTTTGCCGACGGCCCGGCCCTCGGCAAAGGGTTCTTTGTCGATGGCGGGTTCTGGCCATCGGCAAAGGAACTTCTTTGCCGACGGCTGATTCCTTGGCCATCGGCAAAGAGTATAGCCATAGGCAACGGCGCCGTTTCTGGTAGTGCGACCTCCCCGTCGATCTCCTATAGGATATATTCCTTCGTCTCGACGACGTGGCCGACCTCGCCCGCGCCTCCGCTACCTGCACTTCCTTCTGCCACATCATCTCCGATGACCGTTTCCTCCGCCGTTTCAGGTCCCTCCACCGCCGGCCCGTCCTTGGGTTGCTAGTCAACAATTGCCAACTTCAGCTTGGATTTCCTTCCTGGCCGCAGCCCCTGGAAAGTTTGTGATGTCTATGACGGCAATGTCGTGTCGTCCTCTACCGGGGCCTTGATTTTGGATCCATGTTTGAGGAACTTGTGTTCTACGACCACTTGCACCGGCGGCACATCAAGATTCCGACCATCTCAGGCAACCTCCTACTAGCTGCTATGCTGCATGATGGCAACGACAACGAGGCGATGACATTCGATAGTCCCTTCCTCATGTCGGCTGTCGAAGATGACGACGATGATGAGTCGTTGCTCCGGTTCCAGGTGACGTGCATTGTTGCTCTGTCCAAAACGGAGGTGGTGGCCTTCGTGTTCTCTTTGGCCAGCAAGCAATGGCGACGCGGAACGTCTTTTCACAATCCAAGCTATGATTGGGTGAAACTACTTCGGTTTAGTTGTCGCCAGCACGTGCATGGCCGCGTCTGCTGGGAGCGTATTTTTACAAACGTCATGCTTGTGCTTGACACGGGTGAGATGAGATTCTCCATTGTTGATCTCCCACGAGATAGCTTTGAGTTGATCAAGATGGCAGTGGAGGCAGGGGATGGAAGGCTTGGTCTATTACTTCTCAGCAAAGCGCACACGGCGATGAATCTGTATAGCAAGGCATGGAAAGAACCAGAAGAGTGGCGGCACGACGGTTCGATCCCAATAATGCCTGGGTTTCATTTAACGATGCTTGTTGGAGCAGCCGAGGGCTACGCCCTCCTAGTTGGGGTTCCACAAAACCAGCAGTTTAAGCAATGGATTCTTACTCATCAGATTAAGAAGCTAGAAGAAGCACATTATTTCACCTTGGAGGTCAAGACATTGCTAGTTGAGAAGCTGTGCGTTTTGGAATATAACCACGTTCGAAGTAGTTTTCTCTATGCAAGCTTCCCTCCAATGTTTTCTTCACCAAGTGAATGAAAATGTAAGAACCTTTCTTGTGTAGATGGATTTGTTCAATTGAACATTTTTTTTGTTAGATTAATTGAGAACAGCATGGTAATTCAAACGGAGTTTTTGTTAGTCAAGGATGAAACCGAGCTTTTTTTTTTGTTACTCAGGGACGAAGCCGAGCTTATGTCTGGCAAGGATTTGTAAGATTTTTTTTAGATAAAAAGCAAGGATTTGTAAGATGCGTTTAGTATTATTTGTTCTAACACTAAAACATTAGCCATGGCCTTACTCTGCTCCAGTATCAGGCGATTAACATTGTACTATATCTAGATCATAGGGTTGTAAGCAGCGAGGTCTGCATCTTCTAATCTTCTTGCTTCATGTGTGTTTGGACTGCAGAAGCTTCACGTAATTTTCCTCCCAACAGAAGAACGGGCAACCTTCACCGTTGCTCTGCAGCACATCGGAACCAAATCGCGATAACCAAATAACGGGCATATTTAATAAACCAACTAATAAGGTGGGTACAAAATCAATCTTACTGCGCCAGGCAATAGTACAAGACTTGCATTATTGTACTCCAGGGTTTCTTTGAAACCTGCCTCACCACTGTAAATCAGTGGCAATTAGTGCAAGTGATCAAGGGATGGAAACCTAGTCCAACCGGAGTTGTTACCGACAAAGTGGAGTCGCCTCTTGTGGGCAAGATCTGCCGTTGCCATCAAGGAGCCCACGTGGATCTATGGCACACCGGGCAAAGATCCTAAACGTCGGAACCCTAGTGCATGATTACCTGAGCATTTTGCGGGCCGGGTCGGGTTTGGGCCGGGCCAAAAAAATTTTGGGTTTTTTGGCCAGACAAAATCTTGCCCATGAACTGCCCACGGGCTTGATCGGGCCTCATTTTTCAGGCCGGGTTCGGGCCGGGCCCGGGCTTGGGCGGGCCGCCCGCACACTTTCTAGTGTAAAATTGATCAAAACCGTATTTCGGGCCGGGCTCGGGCCAAAAAATTTTCAGCGGGTTGCGAGATCTGTGTCCAGGCCCTGTCCAGTAAGGTTTGTGGGCGGGCCAAAACCCGTCGGGCTCGGGCCGGGCCTGCGGGCCGGGCGGGCCGGGCTCATTTTGCTCAGGTCTAGGCACACTTTCTCCTTATGCTTGCTGCTTCTTCGCACCACGTCACCGGACACCCATTGACTCCAGCGCCACCAACTCCCTCTGCTGCCCCTCCTCTGCCACCGCATCATGCATCGTCGTGTTGCTGGAGGGAGGTAGAGACTTAGAGTGTGAGAGAGGGTCCAAAGGGCGGCTCGTTTTTTTTTTTGGCCAAAACAGTACGGACCATTGAGCTCACATGCACCATATGTGACCTATTGTCCACGTCAGATAAAATCTTAAAACAAATCAGTGTATGAATTTATGTACCACTTAATGCAAATTCAAAGTTGATACCTAACCAGCACAGACTGACGATCGAGTTGACTGCATAACTCTTGCATATTTCTAGCAAAATGGCAAGCATTTTGATCCTACATCCGCATGTGCTAGTGCATGCAATAGCTAGGGATGGAAACGAATCCAATTTATATGGAGTACCTTTTTTTCTAGTCGGGCAGGGATAACGAATACCTTCGGAATGAATGTCTACGGATTCACACTTGGATGTCCATGTAACTTTGTCCCTATAAATATCTCTCTACCAATGATTTTAGGAAACAAATTATATAACAACATATAAAAATATAGTAAATATGTTAATTATTTTTTTATAATGTATACGTGTATTAACTAATGAAAATAAACACGTCCAAATACAAGTACACCGAAAAAGGATACGTAGGACAGTTCCCCAACCTATATATTCTAATAGAACGGAAGTCGGCCGCATCCACTGCTGACGAAGACCGCCGACGCCGCCAAATCTGAACCACCGGAAGCCGGAGGGAACCACCGGCGTTGAGGTGGACTGCAGCAGATGCTCAATCTCATGGAGCCGAAGAAGTCTTTGAGCGTCCATCCGTCAGGATCACAATCTAGGTTGGAATGATGAGAGCGGCGCCGACGATGGCATCCGCCGTCGCGGTGAAGCCAAGCTCGCTCAATCCTGATCCGTGTAGCCGGCAGATCGAGTTCGTTTCACCGCAATCCATCTTGCCGCCACGCCATCAGACGCCATCGTAGCCTTGACCTGAAACGCGGCACGAGCACCGCCGCTCCGCCACAATGACGAAACAGCAGCCGCCGCAGACTCCTACATAGCCTCACAGGCCTCCCATCGTCACCGTTGCAGGCGACGACGAGGTGGATGAAGACCGGAAGGACCTTATTCCACCATGGTTGCGCTGCCACCTCTACCAAGCTCGCGCCGCCGGAAACCCTGACCCTAGAAAAGGGACCTAATCTACACCACCGGTCAAGGTCACGCGGTTCCCCACACATCCGAGGCCCCAAGGGCCGCCGCAGGCGGAAGGGACCGGCGACCTCGCCGGCGGGAGCACAAATCGCTGGTGGCGGCGCCTTGGTGGAGCTCTCCGTGTCTAACCCTAACTTCTCTAGAATTTTTTTTGGCATAAGCTTATTTGTCATACATACTTAGACGTGTTTTAATAATAATAATGAATTTTTTATTTAGTTTCGGTAATCATGCACTCCTACACTAGGGTTCGACGTTTAGGCGAGTCCTTAAATCCCACTGCATCGATCTATCACCAGTTGCGCCGCCGCCGACCTCATGATCGATGTCGATGGCGTCCGACCTCCCCATTGATATCGTGGAGGATATCTTCCTCTGCCTCGATGACGCGGCCGACCTCGTGTGCTCGTCGGCGGCCTGCACTTCATTCCGCCGCGTGGTCTACGACAGCCGCTATCTCCGCCGATTCAGGTCCCTCCACCGCCGGCCCATCCTTGGATTGTTGCTCGACGAACAACATAGACACAACGAAACAGGATTATTCTGCCGAACCCAGCCGCCGCGGCACTCCGCTCAGGCTGCCGCGAGCTTTGCGAAAGCTGCCGACTTCACCTTCTCTTTCCTCCCTGACGCCAAACGCTGGCACGTCTGTGACGCTCGCGACGGCCGTGTCCTCCTCAGACGGGGCCCTCATCGAAACTACATGTTCCAAATCGAGGACCTTAACCTCGCGTTCTGCGACCCCTTGCACCGGCGGCATGTCCAGATCCCAAACATCCCCGGCGACCTGCTACCATCTGCTAAGCAGGATGGCAACAACGAGGCAATGAGATTCGGCGATCCCTTCCTCGCGCCGGCCATCGATGATGATGAGTCGCCGTCATCGTCATTCTGGTTCCAGGTGATGTGCACTGGTCTGTCCAAAACGGAAGTGGTGGCCTTTGTCTTCTCTTCTGCCACCGGGCAATGGCGATGCGGCGTGTCCTTTAGCAATCGAAGCACGAATTTAACATTGTGGTCGTGGTGTCGCCAATACGTGCGCGGCCACGGCTGTGGCATCTGCTGGTCGCATATAATTGCAAACGTGATGCTTGTGTTGGACACGCGTGAGATGAAATTCTCCATCACTGACCTCCCATGCAAATGCATTGGGGAACTTAGGATGGCTGTGGATGCAGGGGATGGAAGGCTTGTTTTATTAGTTATCAGCAATGGATACAGGACGATGCATGTGTATAGTAAGGCATGGCGAGACATCCAAGAACCTGAAGATTGGTGCCATGAAAGTTCAATCCCAATAATGCCTGGCTTTCATATGTGGCTTGCTGGAGCAGCCGAGGGCTATGCTCTCCTACGTGGGATTCCACATGGCAAGAATGAGATGTGGTTTCCTAGTTGTGGTAAGAAGACACCAGAAGTATATTTCACCTTGGAGTTCAAGACATTGCTAGTTGAGAGGCTATGTACGTTGGAATTCAATATTCAGCCCAAATTTCTGTGTGCAGGCTTCCCTCCACTGTTATCTCCTCCAAGTCTATGAAATTGAAAGAACCTTTATTTTCTTTTCTTTGCCCACCATTACACTGCATAAAGCACTCAACAAAATACACCTAGCATACTTTGATCTTGGAATTTTCTCTAATTTAACTGCCAAATAAATTGGACAAACCCAATTAAATCCAACACATTTACCGTTCTTTTTATATGTATGTGATTCAAGGAGTAGTTTCCCAAAAGAACCCTATATGGAACATATGAAGGTACCACTGAAAATTTCCATTGGTACCTTCAAAAGGGGTTATACTCACAAAGGATAATATAGTAAAAAGGAATTGGCAAGGTAGCACCAATTGTTGTTTTGTAGCTCTACTGTTTATGGAGATGAAGATGATAGATACATCTTTTCTTTGATTGCCACTTGTTGCAAGATTTGTTCCGAATACTGTTTATATCAGCTTTGGAATAGCCCCTTCTAGCTTTCCGGACATGTTTGATTCTTAATCAATTTTTTGTAGGAGCTGATGCTTTATGTTGGACTCTGAAACGATATGGCATTTAACACTTCTAAATCTAATACATTGCTGCAGGTTACCTCCGGGGCAAGATATTAGATTCGACAATGGCCCCTACTACATATTGAAGAAATGATATCAAACCTCAAGAATGGATGTAGATTGTTTGAGACGGTAATTATGGAGGTTTTTGCAAAGTTTGGGTGGAAATTTAGGTTTAGTGTTGATGCATTAGGTTTTTGCAAAGTTTGGTTGTCCTTTCTTTATTTGTAGTTTCATATCTCACGGCATTTGGTTTTGTATTGAACAACTGTGTACTTTCTCCTAATAAAGTAGAAGTTGGAACTATGTTCCATTATTTTTTTTTTTTTTTTTGAAAGACCGGCAAAACAGGATTCTTCTGCAAAAACGCGCAATGGCGTGGTCTCGAAAAAAAAAACAGGATTCTTCTGCCCACCCCAGCCGCCGCGGCACTCCGCTCAGGCCGCCGCCGGCTTCGCGAAAGCCGCCGACTTCACCTTCTCTTTCCTCCCTGACTGCAGTCTCCAGCCACTGGCGCGTCTACTACGCTCGCGACGGCCGTGTCCTCCTCGCCTTGGGCCCTCTTCGTCGTTACTATGACATGTTGGCAGAGGTCAAGGACCTTGCGGTCTACGACCCCTTGCACCGGCGGCACGTCAAGATCCCGACCATCCCCGGCGGCCTGCTACTATCTGCTAAGCAGGATGGCAATAACAAGGCATTGACAATATTCGAGAATCCCATGCTCGCACCACCCGCTGTCGAGGACGGGATGGATGATGACGAGGGCTTCCGGGTGATGTGCACTGGTCTGTCCAAAACCAAGGTGGTGGCCTTCGTCTTCTCTTCAGCCAGTGGGCAATGGCGATGCGCATCTTTTCACAATCCAAGCTATGATTGGACACAAAATCCAAGCTACGATTGGATGTATCTACCTTGGTTTTGGTTTCGCCAGTACATCCACACGGCTGCGTCTGCTGGGCATGTCGTTATGAAAACATGATGCTTGTGTTTGACACGTGTGAGATGAAATTCTCCATCGCTGACCTCCCACATGGAAGCATTGATGCGATGTTCCAGATGGTTGTGGAGGCAGGAGATGGAAGGCTTGGTCTATTACTTCTCAGCGACAACGATGGATGCACGACGATGGATCTGTATAGTAAGGCATGGCAACAAGGCATCCAAGAACCGGAAGAGTGGCGGCATGACAGTTCAATGCCAACAATGCCTGGCTTTCATTTGATGCTCGCTGGAGCAGCCGAGGGCTATGCTCTCCTACGTGGGATTCCACTAGACCAGTATAAGCGGTGGATTCACAAGGCGCCCAAGAAGCGTGTTGATATTTGTAAGAATAAACCAGAAGCACATTATTTCACCTTGGAGCTCAAGACATTGCTAGTCGAGAAGCTATGTGTGTTGGAGTATGACGATACTCAAATGAGTTTTCTCTACACAAGCTTCCCTCCACCGTTAACTCCACCGAGTGTATGAAGTTGTAAGAACCTTTCTTTTTCTTTGCTGGTCGACAACTGAAACATATGATTGAATTCATCGATCTGCCTTATTATATCTATGTGTATATTCTGATTCTTTAATTAACAGTATTCTCTTGATCGGGTTCTTTAGTGTTGACATCTACTTGTATTAGACTAATAATCAGTCTCTTCCGTTTAGTGTCTGCATTCTTTGCTCTGATAGTATGTTATTCAAATTGTTGAATGTTTTTATAGATAGAAAAAAGAATATTTCGGAGTAAAAATGGATTTGTTCAATTTGAATCTTTTTATATTAGATTAATTGAGAACAACATGTGATTCAAATGGATTTTCACACAATAAGTTCACTTAGTAGAGGAGTTTAGAAATTCACTCACGAGAAGCTATGGGTAGTCCAAAATCCGCAATACGCAGGCAGGGGAGCAGAGGGGAGAGAGGCTTTGGTTGGCTCTAATCTAGATGATTGGTTTGATTTGGTGAACAAAATAATTTCAGTAAACCTTACAAGTGGAGAGGACTCTTTTATTTCGAATTTGTGTAAAAAGGTACTTCTACTGTTCGTTGTTTTTATATATATGTGATATAAGAAGGGGTACGTAGTTTTCCAAGAACCCTATATGGAACATGAAGGTCCGGAAATTTAGATCTTCCTTTGCTACCTTCAAAAGAGGGTTACACTCACAAAGGATAATCTAATAAAAAGGAGTTGGCAAGGTAGCACCAATTGTTGTTTTGTACCTCTACTATTTGTAGAGCCAGATACTCGGCTAGTAAGGGGAAGACCCCCCCTGGTCCAACCTATGTGTAGAGCCAGATACATCTTTTTTTGATTGCCACTTTACAAGGTTTGCTTGGAATACCATTTATATCACCTTTGGAATTCAGACCCCTTCTAGCTTTGCAGACAAGTTTTGATTCTTGGTTGAATGCCATTTGGCCGAAATATAGAAATCAATTTTTTGTAGGTGCTGCTGCTTTATGTTGGTCTATGTGGTCAAATAGAAATGATATGGCATTAACAACTCTAAATGTAATACATTTTTGCAGGTTATTTTTAGGGCAAGATTTTGGATCCTAGATGGAAGATTCAGAGAAGAATAGGTTTATAGCTATGGTGGTTCCATATCCTGGAAGTTTGATCCCGAGTTGTAGAGCTTTGGGCTCTACTGCTGGTTGACTCAAACGAGTGGTGTTGTTTCATTTCACTGGAGGGCCTGGATAGAAGATTTAGAGAACGATAGGCTCATAGTCATGGTGGTTCCATGTCTCATTGATTCTCTTGTTTTGAGCATTGGGTTCTTTGTTTTCTTTTCCTGGTAGCAGTATGCTGTTTAAATTTGTATCTTTGTTAGTGTCCGTGTAATGTTGGGCCATAAGCATTCACCTGTGGATGTGAAGGCCAGAATGGTTATTCCGTAATCTAAAAAAACTACCAAAGAAGAGGAGATATCAAACCTCAAGAATGGATGCAGATTTTTGGTGATGGTAATTATGGAGGTTCCTGCGCAGTTTGGTTGGAAATTTAGGAATAGAGATTCGAAGCATAGCTTCTTTCTTCTCCTTTCTTTATTTGTAGTTTTATCTCACATGGAGTTGGAGCCATGAAATGGATTGGATGTGTACTTTCTCCTTAGAAAGTAGAAGCTGGAACTTTGTTTTATTATTTGAGAACTGCTCCGGTACTCCTTTTCCTGAAAGTTGCACGCATCTCAAAGCAGCCTATTAATAATTATAAACATTTTTTTGTGTGTGGATCACACGTTTAAGCCCAGCCCATCCAACCCGGGCTTTTCCTTGTACGTTTCTCAATGGGCCAAGATTTTTTTGTTCATTTTTTTGCGGGCGTATTGTTTTACGGGTTCTCGTGTCTAGATTCATTGGGCCAAATATTTTTTCTGGTTTCTCTGTCGAGCATCATTGGGCCGAAAAAATAAAGTCTACAAGCTATAATATTCTCTTTTGGGAAAGCGGGTTTTGTGGGTAAAATAACGGGGCGGGGGATGGTTTCACATTCATATGAAAGTGGAAGTAAAAAAACATTGTTTTAACAAAGCATATATCTTTATGATAAAAACCAAATACAATTTGTTTTGTGACATCTTTGGATTTCTAAAAAAAACATAAATAGAAAAATGCTTTGTTTCCTTGAAGACTAGATAATAATGAATATTCCTCACTCTTTAATATTCCTGAAAAAGAAGGAAATCTCATGATTAAAAATATAAACTTGTAATGATCTTGATCAAAAGTACAAAGACCAAGCAGACTGTAGACCACAAAAGTAACTGCGATCTACTAACAATCGAAATGGCAAAGGATAAATCATAGGAGCGCATTTTTTTATAACTGAACAAACTTGAGACGATTACTTGACCATCTGAATTTCACAGTAGGTGGATCAATAGATTGTTTCATAGGAAAAAACAAACAATGTGTGCTCTGGTTTCGTTTCAGGAAAAAACAAACAAAACATTTCATAGGAATTCATTTCTCTTACATTTAAATATGCTTTCTTCAAATTGTGCTCTGGTTTCGTTGTTGATATCAACGTGTTAGATTTCATTATTTGCAGCTTTCTTTGACCTACAAAAACAATGTGTTAATAAGAGACACATAGTGGGTTGTATGATAAAAAAAAGTATAGATTGAAAAAGGTACAAAACTGTGCACAATTTTGGCTGGGGACTTTAGAGTACCATGGTATGATTTTTTTCTTCTTCGAAAAAGATTGTTACATTACACACTTTGTGTAAATACACTATAAACATTATACGGCTAGATTCAAAAGACATTGGACTATCATACTACAAACTTTGTATTGATAAGTTCAAAACTTTAAATTATCAATTATAAACTTTATAATACTACTAGGTTCAAAATTTTGGTATTTCATGTTATAAACTTTTACTACTAGTTTTAAAACTTTAACTATGATATTATAAAGTTTGTAATATTAGTTAAAAGCTTTGAGATTTCACATTATAAACTTTGTACTACTAGGTTTCAAACTTTGTGATTTCAAATCGCTACACCTAAGTTCAAGAAATTCGAACTAGCTCATTCCAAACTTTGTATGCGGCATACTATGAACTTTATATATCTGAAAAAATAAAGTCAATGTCACTTCTAGGGGTGCTCCTTGATATTGGGGATTTAGCTAGCTCTTCTAGAGTCACACCATATTTTGGTAGAAGGCACACCTTGTGTACATAGCTACTATCCCTTTTTCCTCAATTTCAACATGAATCTAAGATAGATAGCAAAAGGATGACAGAATCTAATTCTTTGCATATGTAGGCATTTGATCCAAATTGAGTAGACCAGTTACATTTTCTAGCAGCTTAGTTATGCTTCTACTACAGTCAGCCAGCCTACTATACCGCTTGTGAACTTCCCCTAAGTAAGCAAAAAGCCATCCAATTTGTGTGGATTGGAACCCTAGCGCATGTGACACCAGACTGAGAGCACCATCATAAAATAAAAAGCATGTTATGGGGCATCGGGCAAGGGGTAAAAAGCAAAAAGGCACATACCTGGAATTGATGGATTCAAAATATTTGTTCAATTTTCTTTTTCAAGCCTAGTCTTGGTGTCTTGTAAAATAATTGAACCTCTGTTGCCAACTGGAAAGACACCAAAACTTGTTAGCAAAAAGATTGTACAAAAGTTCTATTTGTTGCCTCACGCATATATAGTGGGTTCCATTTTTGCTTTTCGTCAATCTGAGCTGATGCTTGCGAGGACTTGTTCATGGCTAACGGATCTTTTTACTTCCCTTAAGGTGTTAGCTAGTTTATTTAGCATCATGGTCGATTGACTCCTAGTGTTTCAAAAGTATCTGTTACTTAATTTTGGTTCAACTGAATTTCTTGCTAGTTACACTAGGAGACATAAGTTTTTAAAATTTAAAAACTTGTTGTCAAACTTTATTTCTAAAATTCAGAAACTTTATACCACAACACTTAAAACTTTGTACCACAACATTTTAAACTTTATACCTGAACACTTAAAGCTTTATACTAGAGGCCATTTCATGGTTAGTTACATAAAAACATTCAGTCTCGGGATTGAAGGAAGAAAAGTTCTTCATGCTCCAACAGAAACTATGATCTTGGGTCTGATTGTGGTAAAGCTAAGGCTCGTATTTCTGGTTGCTTTAACGGAGATGTGGGTCATCATGTTCAGAAGGATAAGGACTTGCTGTAAGATAAATAGACATGACGAATGCATGTCTTATAAACAAAAGTTCTAGATCAGTATTAGAAAAGTCCAGTTTAATCCTGAACATAAAGTCAATCCAGATGTCCTTTCATCGCATGACAACCATGGTCCACAGGAAACAAACTGGTTGTCAGAATGGGAAAACACTGCCCCATTTCGGTTCAAACCAAAGGTAACCATGCAAACTCGACTTATGAGAATATTAAGCATGACATGGGCATAACAAATCAAGAAAAACTAGAAAAGCACAACTTTCCAAGTTCATTCAAAAGCACAACTTTCCAGGTTCATTCAAAAGATATATACCTAGATAGATATTCAATTCTTTATAGAAAAATCTGACTTCTCTCATAGCACAAGAAAAAATTACCTGTAGCTTTCACAACACTCTGTAGCTGCCCTAGATTCGTTCTTTTGACCAACTGTCTCTCAAGCATCCTCATGTGAGAAGAAAAACCATACCGTCTTGATCTCGAACCATTGTCGTTCTGCTTCAGCAACTCATCATGCATTCTATCCAGTGAAAAACTTAAAAACTCTTGAGCATCTTCCTACCTGTAGACCGCAAAATTGCATATAACATCATAAACTGAGCCAAAAAGCTTTCATTTGCAAGGGTGACAATAGTTCAAGGTTCATATGGCTTTTACAGATAGCTAATATAAAGAACATGTTGCTTCTATTTTCAGTGCTAAATAATTGTCATATCCTGAAAAAAAGACAAAGTTAAACAAATTAAAAATGCATGCAGTTATATCAAACTTTATATTTGTGTATGTACGCGACATGTGTATAAATTCAAAAACTTACAAACTTAAATGTTAAATTACAAAATTTGTATCGTTATGTTCAAAACTTTGAACCAACATATTATAAACATTACCTTGCTAGGATCAGATCAAAATTTACACAGATAATTTATAGACTTTGTACTGCTAGGTTCAATACTTTGAACTATTAAATTATAAACTTTGTATTATTAGGTTCCAAGCTCTATTAACTTCAAACTACAAACTTTGCACTCCTCGGTTGAAAACTTTGAATTAACACAATATAAACTTTGTATTGTTACGTTCAAAACTTTATTAGAATTTATAAACTTTGAACTACTACACTACAAACTTTATAATGTTAGATTCAAAACTTTGAACTTTTAACTATTATAATACAACCTTTGTAATTCCTGGTTCGAAACTTTAAACTAACCCATTATAAACTTTGAATTATTAGGTTCAAAACTTTGTACTGCTAGGTTCAGAATATTAAACTATTACATTACAAACATTGTATTACTAATTTTAAAAGTTTACACTAAGAATTTATAAAACTTTGAACTACCACATTATAAACTTTATATTGCTAGTTTGAAAGCTTTACACTCAGAATTTATAAATTTTAAACTATCACATTATAAACTTTATATTGCTAGTTTGAAAGCTTTACACTCAGAATTTATAAAATTTAAACTATCACATTGCAAGTTTTGTTTTGCTAGGTTCAAAAATTTTAAACTATCACATTATAAAATTTGTAAGGCTAGCTCAAACTTTGCACTTATAATTTATAAAATCTGAACTATGGCATTACAAACTTTATACTTCTAGGTTCAAAACTTTTAACTATCACATACTATTAGGTTTAGGGTTTAAACTTGAATTAATAAAATTTGAACTATGATATTACTAACTTTGGACTGATAGATTCAAAAATTTGAAACTATGAAACTTTGTACTACTAGGTTGAAAAATTTACACACCGACTCTACTTGGTAAAGGATCCAAGTATTCTTATGTACTACTAGTGTCAATTGTATCTAGCTTATTGTAAAATCATTTATTTCATTATAGAAACCAAAGACAGTAAAGAAAAAATATCCTAGTAAGAGAAGTATCTTAGTAACAGTACCATCACACAAAAAAATATTAGGACCAGACTGTTAGGATCAGAATATACCTCAGTAAAGCGCAAGAAAATAATCAATTCAATCTTATTTGCATGCACACTTTTTCACATGCTCCCATAGATCATCGACCTACAAAATTGCAGGTAAGTCAATAATTCATGAATCTTGAAAATGTCACATTGAAACACACAATGCGTTGAATTATAAGCAGAAGAAAGGTATTTGATCAAATATAATTTATATAGCAAAGAATTGTTTGTGTGTAAGCTCTTATCTGGGAACTTCATCCATGCTCGTTATAAGCGGAAGCATGCAACACTAGGCAAAACATTTGAGCAGCATGCATCACGGTACGAAGCAGTAGCTAGTGATAGAAATTGCAGCTTGACATGAATAGCAAGTGACAAATGGCCACAGCGATTTGCACTTGTAGTGTGGAAAAGTCACAAACATGCAATTGGTCCGCCAGGCAATGGTATTCTGACGAAACAGATAAGGAGAAACAAACAAATTTGTTTGGCACAACCACAACTTAAGACAGACAAGCTAGATCAGCTCCACTTCTCTCATACGAAATTACCGTATACATAAATATCCTAATTATAATACTCTAAAAAGCCCCATTGTCTACAACATCCAATTTCTGTATCTTCATATTTTTTTTCTTCCCATTTATAATGGCAATCTTCAAATTATCCCTTTTAACTAACACACTTCTTTGTTAAGGCAGAGAAAATGGAGGCATTAACTAATCAAAATGTAAACAAAAGTTGTTGCCGGCCTAATCCACGATGGCCTACTATTGCAATCTAGCTGATTTGATAGCAGCAATAAAACTCTACACTCATAATTTATAAACTTCGAAAACTTTGTGTTGCTAGATTTAGAATATGAACTATCACAGTATACAAACTTTATACTGCTAGGTTTAAAATTGTACACTCGGAATTTATGAACTTTAAACTATCACATTAGAAACTTGATACTGCTAGATTTAATGTTTTGATCTAACATAGTATAAATCTTTATTCTTGTAGGTTTAAAACTCTACACTTCGAATTTATAAACTTTGTAAATCCATGTTCTAGTTTCATGGCCAATATGTCGTTATGACTGTGTTTTGAACAAAGGAGTCTATTAAAGATCCCATTTGGCTGGTGTAATATACTTTACAGGTTCAGTCATGTGTTGAAAAATAAATACTAAAACTAAAATTAAAAACATATTAGCATCACCTCTCTTTCTCTGAAATAGATTGTCAAACTAAAATGGAGTAACCCAATGGTGGAAAGAAAAACATGTGGATTTGAGACCTTTGAGAGAACAATCTACATGAACAAGTACTGGGATTCACTCACTTAAAGAAGGAACAATGAAATGGAGCAAACGAGTCAATTCAGTTCATAACAGTTAATACTCATTATAGTTGGATGGTTAAAAGTTGCGGCACAAATAGGCCCATCTCCAATCAATTAGTAAAACTATTTAAGAGATGGAAGTCTCACTGACCAGTTATGTATTTCTTGCTCTGGATTTGGCTGCCTTCTCTAAAGTGTGGGAACTTGTGCCTCCGTCACTCTCAAAGCCACCTCCTTGGCACCCTAGGAAATCGCCCTCCTATGTGACCAATCCTTCCTCCCCTGTGCTCCTTATGGGCTGCTCCTTCTCTTGCAATGATGTAGCTCTTTGACTTCATCAACTATCACTTATACAGCATTGGATCATGCAATAATTTTAGAATGGTGTGGTTGTATGCAAAGAAATAATATGCTTAAATAATTCTTGCAAAAAACAACACTATGACAGTGTAAACTGCTCTTATTTGAATTGACATGAGAGAAGAAATTTACTAGGGATACAGGGTAGTAAAAAACATTTTCAAGTTGATATTCATACAAGAAAAATGATTTTTAAAGACCGATATACGCATAGGAATCTCAAGAACTCCAGCTTTTGAATTTCAAAAGTAAAACAAACAAGTCAGCACAGTCTAAAATATTATTACCATCATGTCTAGCTAAGTTGATTGCTTCTGAATTCTTTCATGACCCTTATCTCTTTGATTGATTCCATTTTGAGAGTGTGCACTGAAATACAGAAGCCAACTTAGAAGAAAGACACAAATACAGAAGCTGCCAAGGAATCAGAGAATGCCATCTATGCTATCAAGTAGACAGATAAATTGGAAAAATGTATTGAAGTTAAAGAAAAAAGAAATGAAGTTTTAAGCTCGATGGATAATTCAAAAGAAACACATTATGGTCATATGCTAACAAATTGAGGGTAGCCATATAGAAATAGAGTATGCCATGCCATCCAAGCTACCTCTTTATGCTCTTTGACCAAATATAATAAAACAAAAAAAGCATGAATTAATTAGTGTGAGTTTTAATCAAGCCAATGAAGCATTACAGAAATAACAAGAATCATGCAGCAACTCATTGGGTCTGAGGCTGTTGTCAATGTAATGTGCACCTAAACCGTAGGGAAATTATGCACATGCTTCATCAGTGTCAAACTTGAAATCATTGCACCTTAACAAATGTCAAGGGCTACAGGTGGAACTTTAAACGCAACTAAGAAGGTTTCAGTTGTAACATAAAAGAAACATAAGTTAGTCTAGCTCCTAATTTTTTGTAGCGCCTGCTACTATCATCCTCTACTGGTTTGATTAGTGCCATGACCTTGATACACTTGTTCAGCACAATATATATCATGAATAGAATTAACCATGCTAAAATCCGGCAGCCATAAAGCAACATGTATTTAACCAAAAACAAAAGGAACAAAGATTGATCCTCCTAATAACACTAATCTACAGGAGCCTTTGCTCCCCTCCCAGGAATAAAGCAATCGAGTTGTCCTCACCTTGCTAGCATGCAGGCCTCCGAAGCCGCGATTGCTGCTAATGAAGCATGCCATCGGAGCTGCCCTCGAGGTGTTCGTGTAGGCCACACTAGAGCCACCCCTCGCCATGCTTGTGTGGGTTGCCGGATCTGGCCTCTTTGTTGCTCGAGAGACAGCAAATCGGGCGAAACCGGGAGAGTGCAGCCTCTAGGGAGGGGGACCTCTTGCCTGGAGCAGAGAAGGGGTGATCATAGGTTTAAGAGATGAAATTGGTGTTAACTCATCATTAGGTGGAGTTCGAAGAAGAGAATGGATACAACTTATGAAAAAACATACCGTGCTTGTCTTTGCAGCATAAGATTCCACCCTCTTCGTCTTGGTGTCCTTAGAAGGTGAGTTACTGTCTTGTCCATTCCCACCCTTCTCATCTCCATCTTTGTTAAATATAACAGTAAATCTGTATTTGTGAATTAGAATGTCGACATCCCATTCACCAAACTTTGGCAAGGGGCGGCCTGATTCCTCCTGGTAAAAGCACCATTATCCATGTTAAAAAGTAAAATCTACTTGTTATTTTGTACTCAATCATATAATACTGAAGCACTAGATCACATCATAAACTTGTGTTCAAGCAAAAGCTATTATTACAAAATTAGAAAATACCAAAGCTTGTGTCAGCATGCATAGATAATGAGTGTGATTGTGCGACTGTGATCAATATAGTACAACATAGGCTTGCGTGGAAAGCAGATAAGTACAGTCGCACAATCACAATCACAGTCGCACAATCAGAACATATATTCTGGACATCAAACTAGCATCAAGAAAAAGATTTGGCATTTCAAGTTGTCAATAGTTTCCAAAAATCATGTGGTCACCTTGTACTATTGAACAACATTCAAGGGAAGATTCAACTACCATGCTGATATTTTCAGGAATGGTTCAATCAACAACCCCAGGAATGATTCAATCCAAAAAAAAACCCTTAAAACAACAATTAGGTACATCCTTTATATGAAGGATAAGATGCAGAATCATTATTTTATTATTCATAACAGATAAATTGGTTGGTGAGGATATGTTCTATCAGTATGTTCCTGAAAAGGAAAACCCATCATCATTCCATTATGAAACGAATAATCAAGTTCCAAATTAAAGCCCAAACTGTTCTAGGCAGTAATCGCAAAAACATACTATTCAGATAAACACCAAGTCTCCAATATAAGCTTTAGAGTATTTTTCTAAGAAATACTAGTAAGGCAACATGCCTCTTCCATGACCGTTGGACTCTATATGTGCATAATTCTACATGCATGAATACAAGTATCTGCAAAATCATAAATGACAGAAGTTGATTCCAAAAGTCACCTATCCATCTCCATCCATCTGGCTTCTGAACTTGGCACAGCTTTAGCACAATAATAATATAATGCTAGATCAATAAACTATAGCTGATGGCACACACCATGAGCCCATGAGTAGCAGACAACGAATTGAATGAAATGGTTTAGACTAAAATTTTCGTCTGAGCAACTACATGACAAACAGTGAACCTTGCATCCTGTATCAATCTCAGTCATCAAATGCAAGGAGCACTCGATCCCCTTTCACCTAGCCCACGGATCCAAGCAAATCAGCGAACGGAGGGTAGGCGGATGGGGCAATGGTGCCTACCTGAAGGAGCTGGAGTCGTTGGAGGCGGTCATCGGTAACGGCGTCGATGTCCTCGCAGTTGCGCGACCGCTAGTCGTCCTGGTCGTGACTAGGACCGCCGGATCTCGATGGGTGGCGAATTCGTTGGGGCCCCTGGCTCCTCCTGCAGCCCGCTCGATTCCACATCCATCTCTGCCTCAAAATCGAGGCCGTGACGACACAAATCTGCCCCCAAATCGAAGCTGCGCAGGTGACGACGGACCTTCACCTCCACGTCGATGGGGGCCTCTCGTGTAGAGGCCGCCAGATCTGCAAACTGCTTCGTCCCAACACCACCTGCAGACCCGCAGCTCCCCCTGTCAGCAAGCTGGAACTCGACTTGAATCCCCAAAATCCACCCAAAAATCGAGACAGACACACCGACAAAATCCGCCCCAAAATCGATCTGCCTCCCCCCTGAAAAATCGAATCCACCTCAAAAATCGAGACCACCTCCACATCGAATCGTATTTTTCCGGACAATTTCTCCCAAAATCTGAGTAACGCACACTGAGACGTACCTTCACCACTACGTCACCTGGAAACCTCGCCGACGTCGACGAAAATCCTACGAAAAGCCAGACGAAGCGGGGGCGACGTGCTCCGCGCTCCAATTTGACACTGTCCGCGACGCAGCAGAAATCCCCCGCCGCCGACCTCTGCCTGGGGGCGCGCAAGCACGAGGAGACGACGGGGGGAGTCCTCGAATCCGCCGGCGCAGGACGCGGCGGCGAGAGAGGATCCGCCGGCGCGTTGAGTGGGAGAAAAATCGCCGGTCCAACGAGGAATTCCAACGGCATTGAGTGGGGGAGAAAGGGGAACGGGCGTGCGGAAAGGGGGAAAGAGAAACCAAAGCACTGTTTGAATTATTTTAAAATTCCTCTTCCCCGCAGCGAGGGGCGGCTCTGGACAGGAAACGACAGAAAAAGGGAGAAAAGGGAAAGGACGAGGACGGACTTAGACGTACTTACTCTTAAGAGATGTGCGCGCCAGCAATTGAGACAGCGCACGCGCGCTGAGTCCCTTCTGTTCGGTACTACTCCGCTAGATCCGTTGGAGACGGCGTTACGGCGGCGCCGCTGTGCGCATATTCCGGAGCATTAGCAACAGGCGAACTGAGGGAAAGGCGGCACCTGCACGCATCCTCCTCCAATCTCGTTTCATCGTGTGCCAGCAGCTGGCAAGGAGCTCCGACGGCACCGTTCGATTTGGCGTGTGGGAAGGTCTGGTGCCATATCCACGTCCTCGACCGGGCTGCCGTTCCCAAACTGGCGGTGCGCAAGAGTTCAGGCTTGCAAATTACATGTGGATTTTAGTCCCTGCTTAGACATTATTCAAAGTATTAACACCAAATTGAATCTCTACACTTAATCAATTCGCAAATGTTAAAGGATTGCATATACTTGAAAGTTTGTATGCCTCTTTCAGGCAACTGCACTGCATTAATAATTTTTTTATGTCTGACGAACTTCGAACATGTGCTGGCAATTCTGGTTTGCCCATCATCTGCCTGGGCCCAAATCTCGTTCACTTCCTGAACATGCAAATAATTAAGTAGTGGTCTATTTGGATCTGTGCATGAGTTTTGCCGGATCACAGATGGAGAAATTGGAGGAGTTTGATGTTCAACAATGGAGAAGGCATGGAGGTCTCGTCCTCTCGCACCACCAGGAAGAATGGGACCTCCGTCTAGATGGAGTCGTGACCCTGCAGACCTCCTCTCGCCAAATCGCACTGTGCCGCCGGACCTTCTTACCGGCTGCCAGAACACCATGAAACAGGAATACATGATCAGGGTAGGAGGATGGAGGTGCCGCCGGCTCGTCGTCGTCGTCTGCTTCGACTAATTCACGTGTAAACGGAGAAGCACGGAACAAACGGACCTGCCTTTAGCTTTGGGTCAGGGCTGGACTGGGTTGAATGGGCTGGCCAAGCGTTACCCAAACAAAAAGTATTAAGAAAACATTTAATTAAATTTACTATAATGCTTTGAGATAAGTGCATTTTTTTAGAAAAAGGAGTACCGGAGCAAATGCCTTATTATTAAAAAAATCACTCATGAAGTTGTGGTAGTTCACAAAAGGAAAAAGTCTATATCACCCCCCAATCTATTGGTATTAGACTACATCACACCCCAACCTATGAAACCGGATATTTAACCCCCTCATCTTTGCAAAACGGTTCAAATAACCCCCTATGGTGGTTTTGTTGGGTGGTTTTGCCACATTGGCGTGCTGACGTGGACATTGATGCTAACATGGACGATTGACAAGTGGGTCCCGCTAGTAAGTGTTGCCTCTTCTCTCACCAATTGGTGGTCCCCACCTGTCATCTCCTACCTCCAACTCCTTCCGAGTAGCTTTAGATTTGGCTGCTCAGTTCGCACAGGAAGGGAAGGGACGAGGAGGGGTTGGCACACCTAGTGGGTGCTCGTCACCGGCAAAGTGCCCAGTCAAGACCAGGCAAAGGGCCAACGAGACGGAATCACGACGAGGCGGCACCGTAGAGATGCCGGCCTAGGAGACCCAGCAAATCCCTCTCCGCCGCCGCCTACCTCCCCCACCTCCGCTCCCTCCCCTTGCCAACAGCGCGCAGGAGCCGGTGCCGGAGCGCCGGCCGCGCAGCAGCCGCCGCCGCCGCCTCCAGCGTCGAGTTCGCGGCCAGGGGATGGCTACCCCATCTTCCTCGCGCGCAGCCAGCCAGCTCCCACAACCGTAGCGTGCAAGCTGCCACCGCGGAGAATGGGAACCTGCACACAGCCTCGATTCGATCTGTTCGGGGAAAGGACGAGAAGGAACCAGAGGTAAGGGATGACTTGTGGGGACGACATTTCAGTGAGGGTAGGGGCGTCACTGACCAGCAGGACCCACTTGTCAATCATGCCCGCCTCAGCATGCCAATGTGGCAAAACCACTATGTAAAACCACCATAGGGGGTTATTTGAACTGATTTGCAAAGGTGAGGGGGTTAAATACCCGGTTTTATAGATTGGGGTGTAAAGTAGTCTAGTGACAATAGATTGGGGGGTTATGTAGACTTTTTCCTTCACAAAATCACTCATGAAGTTGTGGGTAGTTTGCATTCCTCTATAGATAGGCAGGGGAGCGGTCACTACTCAGCGCGCGTGCGCTAGGATTAATAGCAGTGCGCGCACACCAGGATTAGAGCATCTCCAACAACTCCCTATTCTCACTTGCTATTCTATAATTTTTGGCAAAAACACAAAATCTCTTCTCCAACAACTCCCAATACCAACTTGGTAAAATAGGCACTTGGAAAAAAACACCCTCCGCGCGCGTAAAGATCCGCGCACGGAGGGCGCGCGTATCGCCCCGCGCGGGCCCGCTCTGCCCCGCAGCGCCCGCCGCTCGCTCGCCCGACGCGCCGACGACGCCGCTCCGCCCGCAGCGCCCGCCGCCCGCAGCGCCCGCCGCGCGCATCGCCAGCGACGCCGCGCGCCCGCCGCTCGCGCGCTGCTCCTCGCCCCCGCCCGCTCCGCCACCGCCCGCGCCGCTCCGCCACCGCCGCACGCTCCGCCACAGCCCGCGCCGGTCCGGCACCGCCCGCGCCGCGCCGCTCCGCCACCGCCGCTCCGCCACTGCCGCGCGCTCCGCCACCGCCCGCGCCGCGCCGCTTCGCCACCGCCACGCCGTAGTGGTTGCAGGGACTAATCCTATGATAGATTTTCTTTTGTGTACTTTTTTAGAAAAGTATCAGACACAAAGAATTATAAATATACCCTTGGTTGATTTTGGGAAAGTTTATGGACTAAATTACAAAGTGGTAATCACGGGATTTACCAAGTGAGAATAAGAAGTTGTTGGAGAGAGACCTTTTTTTCACTTGGGAAATAATATACCAAGTTGCTATAACATAAGATTTACCAAGTGAATTTTAGAGAGTTGTTGGAGATGTTCTTAGTAGCGACGCACATGCACGTGCAGACCAAGCAGCTCGAACGTACGTATCCATAGGGCCTTTTTTTCTTTTCTTTTTTCTCATGTCTAGTTTATTTTGGGCCAGCCCATTAGTGTTTCTCCTGTCTAGATTCTACGAGCTTTGTTTTCTCTTTCGGGACTACGGGTTCGTGGGAGATGAAAACAGCGGGGGGAATGGTTGACATCCATATAGAAGTAGAAGTAATATTTTCAAATTTCATAATATCTTATGCTTCATAAATCTTTATATTAAAAATAAAAATGGTTTATAAAAGGCATTTAATCTTATCAGCAAATGAACAAGAAAAAGCAGTACATCTTATATATGGAGATATACATGTCTTTACAAATAAATAATATAAGAGCACACATGCCTTCCATTTTTCATGCTAAGTAGCTGTCATCAATATCTGGAAAAAACAAGACAAGATAAATAGATTAAAAATACATGAAGTTATATTAAACTTTACATTTGTGTACGTAAAAATAATATGAATACTACAAAATTACAAAGTTAATTTCAGAATCTATAAATTTTAAACTATCATATTACAAACTTCATACCACTAGGTTCAAAACATGGAACTATCACACTATAAACTATGTCCTACCATGTTTAAAATTTTACACTCAGAAATTTTTAATTTTCAACTATGACATTACAAATTTTATACTTCTAGGTTTAAAACTTTGAATTATCATATTATAATTTTTTTACTTTATATAAATAAATTTTGAACTATGACATTACAAACATCTTACTGCTAGGTTCAAAAACTTTGCTCTATCATATTATAAACTTTATATTGTTAGGTTTAAACTTCACACACAAAATTTATAAACTTTAAACTATGACATTATAGACTTTGTACTGCTAGCCTAGAAACTTTGAACTATCACATTTTGAAAACTTTATGTCCAGAATTTAAAAACTTTAAACCTAGAACTACAATCTTTGTATCAGTAGGTTCAGAAATTTGAACTATCACATTATACTATTATAAACTCTATAATGTTAGGATAAAAACTTTACACATAATCTATAAAACTTAAACTATAACATTATAAACTTCGTACTACCATGTTCAAAACTTTAAACTGTTACATATAAACTCTGCAATGCAAGGTTCAAAACTTCACACTTCGAATTTATTAAAATCTTGAACTATCACGTTACAAAATTTGTACCGCTAGGTTCAAAATTGCAAGCTATCACATGCAAAACTTTATACCTCTAGGTTCAAAACTTTACACTTAAATTTATAAAATTTGGATTATTATGATACAAACTTTATATTGATAGATTCAATACTTTAATCTATATACTTTGTATGGCTTTGTATGGCTAGGTTTAACTGTAATACTAGGTTTAGAACTTTACACTGCATTTTTATAAACTTTAAGCAATCTCATCGCAAACTATGTACTGCTAGATTCAATAATTTAATCTATCACACTATTAAATTTGTAATACTAGGTTTAAAACTTTACACTTAGAATTTATAATATTTGAACTATGATATTACCAAACTTTGTATTGCTGGATTTGAAACTTTGAACTGTCACATTATAAAGTTTATACTGCTAGCTTAAAAACTTTACACACAAGAGTTTATAAAAATGCGGAATATCACATTACAAACTTTGTAATGCTAGGTTCGAAACTTTGAACTATCATATTATAAACTTTGTACTGCTAGTCCGAAATTTTACACTCAAAATTTTATAGAACTTTGAACTGTGGTATTAAAAAGTTTTGTACTTCTAGGTTTAAAACTTTTAACTATAATGATATAAGCTTTGTACTACTAGGTTAAAACCTTTACACTCAAAATTAATAAAACTTTGAACTATGGTGCAAAAACTTTCTATTGCTAGGTTCAAAATTTTGAACTATCACACTGTAAGCTCAAGTGCTCATGTTCTTTTTTAGCATGAAACATCATACATAGGAAAACACTAAACCTCAGTGGGGCGTGAAGGAATATTTTAAACTTTGGAGAAATAATGGCCTATTTTTGGCCTTGATACAAAGTATAGCAATCAACTTTACTTCTCAAGTGATTATTCCCTTAAGACACTTGCTAAACAACAACCTAAAGGGCCCATTAAAATAAGTTCGCGAAAACATATTAAGTGTGAACTGCGGCGTGGCGCAGGTACAGGAAAACAATATAATAGTATAAGTTTCAATGGGCCATGAGTTAATAAATGGATGAATTATGTGGTTCATGGCTGTCAAGGATAAAGGCGTAATGTATGCCAACTGATCATGAAACACTTAGGAGCATATTTAAAACTCTCATTTTCAAAGAAAAGCAAATACCTCAAGATCTGGGAGAGAATGATCAGCCTAAAATTGATAAAATGAATGACGGAGGAGCTTTTCTGGATATCCATCCTCAGATCACATTTGATTTAACAAGATGTTGTAGCTCAGATGAAATGCACTAACGAATAGAAAGGTAGTTGTAAGAGCGCATCCTGAAAACAACATAATTCCACACTTAAAAGCAACAATAAAACATATTGATGCAAAAAAGAATGAAGGGAGGATTTGAATTTGAGCATAGGTATGCTAACTTGATATTTTAAGGGTGCGAGGAACATGCATAGCACAAATGGCCAACATTATATATCTACAGAATATAAAAAATGCTAAAAACAATTTCAAACTTTATATATAGCACATTTTAAACTTTGTGTTTCAAACTTTAAATCTTATAATTTCAAACTTTACATTTTAAATTTAGGAACTTCATACTAACACATTTAAAACTTTATACTTTAAAAGATTTAAAACCTTACAATTTCAATTTTTGTTTTTAAAAATCACAAATTTCATACTATCACATCTACAAACTTTGTAACTACAGATTAACAAATTCAACTCTCTAACATTAGCAATAAGTAGAGCAGATTCTAACACTAGACTTTAGAGAAAACATCCTCACCGCAGCGGCCACTGGATCTCGGTGTTGACTGCTTCACCCCAGTACTGCCTGCAGCCGGCGGGCCGGTAAGCAATATAAGCATGCAGCACTAGGAAAAATGAATGAGCTTTGCAACACACCACGACACACTAGCTGGTGGCAAAAAATGGTGTCTTCACATGAACAGTGAAGGAGCGATTTTACCAGAGCGACTTGCACTTTGACATGGAAAGGAAAGTCGCAGATCACTGTTATAATTTTTTTCAGGTATCTAATAGGGAAGAAATAATCCTTGGTTTGCTAATTTGTAGCATTCGATTCTTTCCTACTTACTATAATGGATCGAAGAGGCCAGTTGTAAATTTCTGATTAGAACAAAGGGACGAGTACATAGTCAACGTTTCCAACCCTTTTGAGCTGTTTGAGTGACCAATTGTGCCTTATTAGGATAACTGAACTAAATCTGGAAAGCTTTCTGTAATAGTGAACTTAAATCTGAAAAGAAAATGTAGTCCATTGTTTTAAGAAGAGCTACAAGTTAGCAATAGGGAGACTACTAGACTATACCTATGTAAACGGGGAGAAACAAACCAATACCTTCTTCTCCACAAAGCCCAATTTTCTTCACGTGCTCTCGCTGACCATAGACCTACAAAAATTGGAGGTAAGTCAATAATTAATGAATCTTCAGAATATCGTATGGAAACAATTGTATGGTGGGTTCTTGGCTAATGTTCAGAATTAAACATGAGACTTGGAATTTAACATCAAAAACATTTTCAAGAATCATGAAAACACCATCAGCTACAAAAAGGGACATTAGAAACATCTCAATTCATCAAATCCACAAAAACTTGCTTCTTAGGAGTGTAAAAAGATGTTAGTATTGGGGACTAGGAAGGGGAAATAAAATTGATCAGAACATTGTGCCAACAACATAGGTATTACCATATGTCTTATGTTGGTACCAGTGTACAGTTTATGGCATACAAAGAAGTAGACATAGCTCTAATAGAAAACTAAAAGGTGACAAGCTAAATCTCAAATCTTCTATCCTCTAAACCTACCCTATAAACAAAAAAACCTAATTAACATAGTAAAAAGGAAAGCCAGCAAACAAAAACGCCATGAAGTTGATTCCACAAAAAAGAACAATCTGATGCTATTCTAACAAACTCACATAATAGGTAGATATAAAAAGATAGAACCTGAGCACTAGAAACCTTCAGAGTTTGTGGCAAAGTTTCCTAATTCCTTCCATTTTATTTTTTTCACATGGCATGTAGAAAAACTCTGAGTTTAGCTTGGACTATGAATTTATTCCTTTCAGAGTTGATCTGACTATCTGAATGTTGATTACTCATTGATTCCCTACACATGCAAATACTGAATTTGTAATCCCAACTACAACATAACATCAAAGGAAATTGATATCCAATGCCAAACAAATCTGTTCTAGTTTAGATTCAGTTGGTGATGGGAGGCAACCAGTAAAAACTTCGCTTCACGGTGAGATGAACTAATAATAGCCAGCGTGCTGCTATGTCACTGTTATGACCGGCATCCAATATGCCAGGAAGAGGCCCATTAGTGGCTAAGCTAGAGGCCCAAGTCACTTTAGTCTATTTATTTATATTAGAGTCAATTGTAATAGCGCCATATTGCCTAGTCACAAAAGGTGCTAGCCTTATGTAACCTTTATAATCAGCCCATGAGACTCAATAGAAATCAAGCAGAATAATTATCATAATTATTCCGGCTTCCCTTAGGGAGCCGGAGATCGGGAAGCCCCCTACTAAACCCTAGCCGCCTCCTCTCTCCTCCTCCTTCTCCACCGCGCACGCCGCCCTTGCCACGGCGCCCAGCCGCCGCCGCCGTCGAGGTCCCCGACCAGCACTCCTCCCTCTCATCCATACCGACTCCGTGACATCCCCGGTAGGATCCGCAATCCTATCAACGGTACCGGATTGCCGAGCCACGATGACGTCTCCTCTACCCACCACCGCCGCCACGCTTCCCCGGATCACCGCCACCACCAACCCGCGAGATCACCCCCCCACCGCGCCGCCCTCCGCCGACTCCGCCATCGCCGATGCCTCGTCCTCGTACGGGGAACCCCTCATGCCGCAAGGCCTCGCCACCGTCGTCCTCGAGATCCCGCGACATGCGCGACATGCGCTCGCGTGGGCGGGCTCGCTGCAACAACCGCCGCCACCACCGCCGCGCCGACGCCGACCCGACCACCGCCTCGACCACCACGCCGGCCTCGGCCGTTACGGTGACGTCCGGGTGCCGCTCGGCCTACCTGCGCCGCCTCGCTTCCCCATCGCCACTTCCGCCGTGGCTGCAAGTCCGAGATGGCGCAAGCGGAGCCGACCTACGCCACGACGGTCGCCACGACCGCGGTGCCGGGATCCGACCGCACAAAGCCGGGCGGCGTCCTGTATGGCGGCATCACCGGGCCGCTCTTCCAGCAGCCGCCGCCGGCCCCCGCCCCCCACACCGGAGGGCTCAACCCGGGGTTGGCTGCGGCCCTTGCGATGGGCGGCGTTCCAGGAGGCCCCAAGCCCTACAAGCTCGAGTTTCCGACGTACGACGGCTCGGTTGATCCCCTCAACTGGCTAAACCAGTGCGAGCAGTTCTTCCGGGGGCAGATGACGCCCGTCTCGGCACGGACGTGGCTCGCGTCGTACCATCTACGCGACGCAGCCCAAACATGGTACTACGCCATGGAGCTCGACGAGGGCATGCCATCGTGGGAGCGATTCCGTGGTCTGTGCTCCCTCCGCTTTGGACCGCCAATCCAGGGCACCCGCCTGGCGGAGCTTGCACGCTTGCCCTTCGGGTCGACGGTGCAAGACTATTCCGAGCGCTTCAACGCCGTCCTCTGCCACGCGCGCGACCTCAACGCTCGGCAGAAGGCCGAGCTCTACGTAGGTGTCCTTCCGGACCACATCCGGAAGCAAGTTCAGCGACATGCGCCGCCCGACCTCCAATCGGCTATGTACTTGGCACGGTCGTTCGAGGACAGCACTCCGAACCCGACGCCAGCCCCGACACGGGCCGCGCGCCCGGTCAGCCGAGCTACACGGGCGCCTCCAAAGCACCGCCGCCCCGACCGCCGCAGGCGCGGTCCAGCAGCCGACCCAGGGCGCGACCGGGGCCCCCCTGCAGCGCCAATTTCGCCGTCTCTCCCCGGCCGAGCAGCAAGAGCGTCGCCGACAGGGGCTGTGCTTCAATTGTGATGAGCCCTATGTTCACGGGCACATTTGTCAGCGGCTCTTCTACTTGGAGGGCGAAGATTTCCTCGACGACGAGCCCGCTACTGAGGCTACGAAGAGCCAGCAGGACGACACCACCGCCGCGGCGACCGCTAATGCTCTTGTGGTTTCTTTACAGGCTGTCGCAGGCATTCGACCGGCCAACTCGATGCTGCTTCCCGTGACCATCAAGGGGGAACGTTTCCTCACCCTCCTGACACCGCTCGACGCACAACTTCATGGCGGGAAGTGTCATGCGTCGCCTCGGCCTTGCCCCCGCCGGTGGTGACCACCTGCGGATCACGGTGGCAAACAGCGACCGCATGCCATGTGAGGGCATTGCGCGCGGCGTGCCGATCACCATCCACGACGAGGCCTTCGTCATCAACTGCGTCGGCCTCAACTTGGGTGGCTTCGAGTTCATCATCGGCATCGACTTCATCCGTGCCTTGGGTCTCATCCAATGGGACTGCGAGGCGCTCACGCTATCGTTCGCGCGGAACGGACGACGCGTCACTTGGCGGGGTGGCCGGCTCTTCGGCACCGTTGCCGGCCGCCTCGCCCAAGCCCGGCTCGCGCGCGGCCGGCCGGACCCGCATGGCCGCCACCGGCCGGGCGACCTTCTCCAAGAAGACGCCGCCATCTTCACGGAGCCCACGGGGCTCCCGCCGGCGCGCCCCTACGACCACCGCATCCACCTGCTGCCGGAGACCGCGCCGGTTGCAGTGCGCCCCTACTGCTACCCCCAGCTGCAGAAGGACGAGCTGGAACGTCAGTGCGACGCCATGGTGGCCCAAGGCATCATCCGGCCCAGCACGTCGCCGTTCTCCGGCCCCGTGCTCCTTGTACGGAAGGCGGACAAGTCATGAAGGTTCTGCATCGACTATCGCGCGCTCAACGCCAAGACCTCCAAGGACAAATTCCCCATCCCTGTGGTCGATGAGCTGCTCGATGAGCTACACGGGGCGAGGTTCTTCACCAAGCTTGACCTTCGCTCCGGGTACCATCAGGTGCGCATGCACCCCGACGACGTCTTCAAGACGGCCTTCCGCACCCACCATGGCCACTTCGAGTTCCTGGTCATGCCGTTCGGGCTCTCCAACGCGCCGGCTACGTTCCAGGCATTGATGAATGACGTCCTCCGTCCATACCTTCGGAGGTTTGTACTTGTGTTCTTTGATGATATACTCATCTATAGCTCGTCGTGGGCCGAGCACCTGCAGCATGTCAACATCATCCTCAACGCCCTGCAAGCTCATCACCTCCACCTGAAGCGCTCCAAGTGCTCGTTCGGAGCGCCTTCGGTGGCTTACTTGGGCCACGTCATCGCCGAGGGCGGTGTCGCCATGGACGCCGACAAGGTGGCGGCAGTCGCCGCTTGGCCCCCTCCCCGCTCCGCCCGTGCTCTTCGGGGATTCCTGGGCTTGGCGGGATACTACCGCAAATTCATCAAGGACTTCGGCATCATCGCAGCCCCGCTGACGCGTCTCTTGCGGCGAGACGCGTTCCTGTGGATGACGACGCGACGACGGCGTTTGAGGCGCTCAAGCGCGCCCTCACCACCGGTCCGGTGCTCCTGATGCCAGACTTCGACACGACCTTCGTAGTCGACTGCGACGCGTCAGGCGCGGGGTTCGGTGCCGTCCTCCACCAGGGCGCCGGTCCCCTCGCCTACTTCAGCCGCCCGTTCGTGGCGCGGCATGCCAAACTCGCCGCTTACGAACGCGAGTTGATTGGCTTGGTGCAGGCTGTTCGTCATTGGCGCCCATATCTCTGGGGGCGCCCCTTCCTGGTTCGCACTGATCATTATAGTCTCAAATTTTTGCTTGACCAGCGCTTGTCTACCGTGCCTCAGCATCAATGGATTAGCAAGCTCTTCGGCTTCGATTTCACGGTGGAATATCGGCCGGGCCGCCTCAATACCGTGGCCGATGCTCTCTCCCGCCGCGACGGTGACGACGAGGCGGCCGTGCCCGGAGCGACGGCGGCCATCTCGGGTCCGTCGTTCACGCTCCTGGACGACATCAGGCGCGCCACGGCTTCGGCTGCCGACGGACAGCGCCTCCTACAGCAGCTCCAGGACGGCGCCCTGGCCGACCCGTGGCGCCTCGACGCGGGGCTGCTACTCCACGGGTCCCGCATCTTCGTGCCCGACCACGAGGACCTCCGTCACCAGGTGCTCCTGCTCGCGCACTCAGCTGGGCATGAGGGCGTGCAGAAGTCCCTACACCATCTTCGCGCCGAGTTCTACGTTCCGCGCGACAAGGCCCTCATGCAGGACTTGGTGCGCTCCGCACCACGTGCCGAGGAACAAGACGTCCACTCTACTTCCGGCAGGCTGCGCAGCCCCCTCGGAGGTGCCGTCCCAGTGTGGGCGGATATCTCCATGGATTTCGTCGAAGGCTGCCCAAGGTGGCGGGGAAGTCGGTCATTCTCACCGTCGTCGACCGCTTCTCCAAGTACGCACACTTCATCGCGCTCGGCCACCCCTACACCGCCACGTCCGTCGCTCGGGCCTTCTTCGACGGCATCGTGCGTCTACACGGGTTCCCGCAGTCCATCGTCAGTGATCGGGACCCCGTGTTCACCGGACGCGTCGGGCGCGTGACCTCTTCCGGCCGAGCGGGCGTCCGGCTCCGCATGAGCACGGCATTCCACCCCAGACGGATGGGCGGTCCGAAGTGGTCAACAAGGTGATTGCCATGTACCTTCGCTGTGTTACAGGTGATCGTCCTCGCGCTTGGGTGGACTGGCTCTCGTGGGCGGAGTATTGCTACAATACGTCCTTCCACACCGCCCTTCGTGCTACGCCCTTCGAGGTCGTCTATGGGCGGCCGCCTCCACCGATCCTGCCATATCGGCCGGGCTCGGCCGACACCGAGGCGGTAGACTCGCTCCTTCGCAGCCGTGACGAGATGCTCGCCGAGGTCCACGAGCGCCTGCTCCAGGCACAACAGCTGTCGAAGAAGTACTACGACGCCAACCACCGCGACGTGGAGTTCGCTGTCGGGTCATGGGTCTGGCTGCGCCTTCTTCACCGCACGACGCAGTCTCTAGACCCACGCGCCCGGCGCAAGCTTGGACCTCGTTGGGCCGGTCCGTTCCTCGTGATGGAGCGCATCGGTCGGGTCGCCTACCGTCTACAGCTCCCGGCGGGCGCACGCATCCACGACGTCTTCCATGTGGGCCTCCTCAAGCAACACATCGGCGCCACTCCTACAGCACCGGGCGTCCTACCTCCCGTGCAGGACGGGCGCGCTCTGTCATCCCCGGCTCGCGCGCTGTGCGCCCAGCAGCGGCGCGGCGTGTGGCGCGTCCTCATTCAGTGGACCGGCATGCCCGAAGAAGCTGCTACCTGGGAGCTCCTCAACGACTTCCGTGCTGCTTTCCCCGACTTCCAGCTCGAGGACGAGCTGTTTGCGCAGGCGGGGAGAGATGTTATGACCGGCATCCAATATGCCAGGAAGAGGCCCATTAGTGGCTAAGCTAGAGGCCCAAGTCACTTTAGTCTATTTATTTATATTAGAGTCAATTGTAATAGCGCCATATTGCCTAGTCACAAAAGGTGCTAGCCTTATGTAACCTTTATAATCAGCCCATGAGACTCAATAGAAATCAAGCAGAATAATTATCATAATTATTCCGGCTTCCCTTAGGGAGCCGGGAGATCGGGAAGCCCCCCCTACTAAACCCTAGCCGCCTCCTCTCTGCCTCCTTCTCCACCGCGCACGCCGCCCCTCGCCACGGCGCCCAGCCGCCGCCGTCGAGGTCCCCGACCAGCACTCCCTCCCTCTCATCCATACCGACTCCGTGACATCCCCGGTAGGATCCGCAATCCTATCAGTCACACAACATGAAGTGTGTGGAATGATAGCAGAATAGCAATATTGCTAGTGCCAAAAATCAGAAAACATTCATAGAAACAACTAGTATGCAAAATTTTCATATCAAATTAATCACATCTAAATATACATAGAAACATGGGCTAACAATTTACATCACTGTGGAGGCAAAAATTAGAAGGATGAACCGTCGAACCTAAGATTTGGTTCCCAAATTGAGTCGCCGCTGGCTGTGACAGTTGATAGCCTCTGCACACAAAGACACTCGGATACTGAACAAAAAGTAGCAGAACTAGAAATCCCTTGCTGTCCACAACTAGGATAATTAGCTAAAAAACAAAAGACACTAATTGAATTAGCTTAGAAAGCAGAACGGATCATGACACAGCCATATATGCATTAACAGAATTAGTAGAATTCCAAACTGAATTTTCCAACTGAATTTCTAACTGAATGTAAGTCTATAAATGTATAACAAATTCTAAACTGAATTTCTTACTAGAATTACAAACTCAATAGAACTAAGTAATACTCAGTAGTACTCAACATGTGGTCATTTTATTTTCAAACAAGTTTAGATTCCAAAACCAACTGAGCACTATCGCAAAATATGTTAATCTGGTTCAGTTTTCTTTTCCCTTTTGCCTATACATTCTCACACAAGTGCTAAAAAAACCAATGAGAGTAACACAACAATAATAAAAAATTTCAATGCACCGGCCATGAGCCTAAGAAACTCTAATCCCAAGTTAATCTTCCCATAAGATCAAAAACCAAAACAAAAGCACATGGTTCTAAAGAACTGGATCCACAAGAATAATAACTTGATAATCACAACTAAACGAAGGAACGAAAGGGGCAAGAGACCACTTATTTTATTTCCAACTCAGAAACCGACCCCCACAATACACGAATGCAAATTACCATAATCTGTGCAATCGTAGTGGGATGCAGATTATTCTTTTGCATAATAGTTGTTCATATATTTTTTTCTTTTCTTTCCTTTTAAATTATTTTTGTATTTGTTTGGTGCAAAAGTTCACTATTGATGCCTTAAAGGGTGACAGAGATTAATCAAACTATTCAGAGCATCAGTTACGACTGCCTCTCATACCTGGGTCAATAGATAGGAGTCTCTAGAACTCATAGGGCAGATAGTGGCAAATCTTTAAATTTTCAGCAAAGCACTATTTGAATGCTGAATGAGCAAACTTCATTTTTCTCTTCGTCTTTATGTGATGGAGTACCACATAACATGATAATATTTATGCTAAAAAAATAACAATACCAATAAAAATGAAGGCACCAAAGGATTAACTTTGCATGTGGAAGCACACATTTATATATTTGAGTAACTAAAAAACTCTCTTGGATCCCTATTTATAGATGTTTAGGTCTGAATTGTTGTATTGGTGAACAAAGCACACAGCTTAGTTCCAGATTTTAGTTCTTTGCATCTCAAAAAAATAGAGAGCCAAAAACACTTGTGGATGAATTCTAGGATGGGCACCAATGATATTTCCCTGGTGCTCACCAAAATATTGCCGCCAATGGCTCTAGGCATGAATTGTTTGTTAATTAATTAGAAAAGCTCGATTGTTTGTTTCTGATGTTGAATGATTGCTAACCATGTGAAAATTCTGTCTTTAGTGCAACCTAGGAGGCATCTTCTTCAGAGTGGTTTGGAGTATTTTTGTTAGTTTCAAAAGGCTTGTCACTGGAAACGCCTTCATTTTTTCTTAGTACTGGTGTTTCCTGCCTACCCAGCATGAAAGCAGTTCCCAATTCTAGCACTAAAGTTTCTGTTATTTTTTATGCAGAGGAGAAAATGGTAAAAACTTCGAGTTGGTGTTAGGCGGGCTATGAGGCAGTTGTCTAATGTTCCTTCTTAAGTCATATCTAGCCAAAGCATACACCTCACAGTCCTTGCGACTGCATGGCATGCCATTAGCACCAAAAAAAATCCATGTTCACCGTCTACAATAAGCCTAGGTATATTGACAGGTCTGAACAAACTGATTACACTAAAAAAACACTATGGATCTAAGCTAAAATCTCATGACTAGGCCACACTAAACTCTCAGTAAGAATGTGCATGCAAACGGATACAATTACAAGTTTCAGGAAAAGAACAAACCAAGAAATAATATAACAAGTGTCATGAAAAACGGGGGTGGATGTGTAACAAATCACCTTTATCTAGATTATAGAGCTGCTCCTCCGGACAAGGTATATAAAATATGGCAGCACCTGAATACCAGAGAGAGAGAGAGAGAGAGAGAGAGAGAGAGAGAGAGTAGACATTACCAACTAGTTGAATTAATCAGGGACTGATGAAATAGCTTCGATGAAATCATATGGAATATGTAGGTGGACAACTTAACACACAACTTAAGTATATATACTTCACACATTAGGAGTACCAAAATACAAGAGGTGAGGACAGACCATCGTCTGACAGTTAGAAGAATCTGATTGCAAAGGAAAATAGTAACAAATAGTAGTCGTCAAAAATATAAATAAAGATAAAAAATGAAGCTATGCCTGAATTTCAGCCTGGGCACTGAGCTCGAATTCTTAAGTTAGTACAGTGTAACGCCCTGGAAAAAAATAAAGAAAATTAAAAAGTAGAGTTACTGTAGCGCGCTGCAGTAACCGCGTGGCCTCTCCTTTCCAGGTTGGAATCGGTCTTCAACCCTCCCCTACGGTTATTCCTCCCCAACTCATGGCACCTCCACTCCAATAGCCACCACCCCTCTTGATCTGCATGGCACACGAAGAAAGATGAGGAGAGAAGGAAAAGAGGAGAGGGCCTAGGGTTTTGCCGCCGCCGCCGTCGATGTGCCTTCCTTCTCCATAATTCTACCGAAAGAATGCCATCGCAGCGACAAGGATAGCCCGAGGGTTGCCGCCATACTCATTGTGGTTAATCTAGGTGGTAGCACTTCGGAACGTCGCTAGTGCTTTTATCTTCTTCGGTATCGAGGCAAGTGAATGTAGCGGTGGTTTGCTACCGTTTTGGCTTGTTATTTTTATCACCTACATCTTATTACTTATAAGAATGTCTTATCACTGATATACAAAATATGAACTTGATTATTCAGTCTTTATCATTTGTGGTATTATTTAAGTATTCATGGTGATATTATTATCGCATATTGGTATTTGTGGCTAGTCCACAACTCTGAAGTTGAAGTATCATGGTGGTGTATGTTAATTTTATTGAAGCGTGCCAAGTGCATTGCATCATTCATTGGCATTGGAAGTAATGTCTTGACCTATGGTCATGACTGTACCGGTATGCATCATGGGATGCAGCTCCACACCTTGTTGGGTGTGCAGGCAGGAGACATTTGCATTGCATTCATATGCACTCACACGAAGTATATTATTGAAGGGATTTTGGAAGTTTTTATTGAAGGTCTTATGTCTATGTTGTTATGAAGTATATTAACGGTGTTAAGTCTATGTTTTTATGAAGTATATTGAAGGTGTTATGTCTATGTTATTATAAGTATATTGAAAGTGTTATGCCTTTGTTATTTACAAAGCTATTTTATCTGGCTATGTCTAAAATTGGAAGTCATTGATATTGATATTATATCCTCATGTTAAACTGATGTTTAATTCAACTTGTGATTTAAATAACTTGTCAAAACAAGTTTGCTTGCTGAGATGTTTCATCTCACCCTTGCTTTACTCAATCCAGATGTTTGATGCTTGCTTGGAAGGGAAGGGGATTAGCTGCACGTCACACACACTCTCATTTTAGAGAGTTGAAGTTTTAATATAAAATAATTTGGTTATATTTGTGAGATTTAGAATTAGATGTTTAAAGAGAGTTTGTTGTACTTCCTATTTGGAGTACTGTATAGTTTTCCTTTAGATAATATTTTTGTTTTGCTTCCGCTTTGTTCTTATATACAAAGAAGATGTCGCCAAAATCATTAATTGGTTAAGTGTGGCTATTGTTGGTCTTTTAGTGGCATCCCGGGATGTGTGTGAATTCCGGGGTGTTACATACAGGTATGAGCAAGCCACCAATCTAAATCAACAAATGCAATGACCACGAGCTACTGATGGGCCCAAGCAACAGCATCCTATATAGTCCAGTTTGGTGTGTTACATAAAGCACAACACACACACAGATTGGGGGTCTGAGCAACATTTTTTTCATGAGAAAAAGCATGAGATAGTTTGCTATTTTTAGAATAATGGCATCATGCCACAAACACCACAAAATCTACTAGCATGTAGAACCAGAGACGATTTGGGGATGAAGTAGCAACTCAATCGGCAGGAACTAGAGGATGCCTCTCTCAATCGTCATGAACTTGCAAGTGAATAACCCTAAAAATGCCATGTCGAACAGGAGAATATGGGGAGCCGTCGGCGCGGCACAGGGGCGGAGGCACATACCTGTAGGGATTGCAATCGTTGGAGGCCATTGCCGGCGACGACGTCCACGTCCTCGCAACAGCAGGACAACCCCCGGTGAAGCAGCATGCAGCCGCCGGATCTCGAAGAAATCGCAAGGATTCGTCGATGCCACCTGAAAATCGAATCTGCCTCCTGCTGAAGAAACAAAACCGCCTCAAAATTGAATCCACCTCAGTCTCAAATCGAGATCATGAGGACGAATCGTAACCAAATCGAAAAAATGGACGCCCGTGGACGATGAAGCCTCTGCCTCGATGTCGATCGACGAAGCGGTGCGTACCTAGTCGGATTCGAGGCCGGCCGCGACGAAGCAGGATCCCCCCGTGATTTGAGCTGTAGAAGTGGGACCTATGCCGGGGAAGCACACCGGCGTTGCTGCTCCGCGCGCACGCAATGGGTGGCGCCCGCGAATCCGGCGTAGACACCGGCGTCAACCAGGGCCGATGCAGACTCCCCGGCGTCCTGCTCTGCGCGTGCGCGATGGGTGGCGGCCTACAATCCGGCGTAGACACCGGTGTCGACGAGGGCCGATGCAGCCTCGCGCGATGGGTGGCGCCCCTGAATCCGGAGCAGGCACGACGACGAGCAAGGATCCACCGGCGTGTTGATTGGGAAAAAAAGGGGAAGAGGAACGGAGAAGGGAAAAGCAAACGGTACTATTTCAAATTATTTTAAATTTTTCTCCCATCACGGATGCGGCGGACACGGAAACGACAAAACAAATCCCGAGACTACCCGCACTCATCAACCTCTATATTCATTCCTCAAAAGGAATATTCTGTCCCTGTCGGTCACCAGATTCCTTACTCTATACAATTTTCTCCCGCACTCATCAATCTTTTACAGTTTACTCAATACCAAGTGGGGCCCGCATGTCGTTTATTTTTCTTTTTTTCCTCTTCCCTTTCTTTTTTCCCTTTCTTTTTCCCTTCCCCTGCTTTATCCATTCGCACCCGCCGGGGATGGATTTGGAGCCGTCGCCCGAGGAGCCGGCGAGGGGCGCGGCCCCGGCGAGGCGCGGCGGCCCTCCTTCTCCCTCCCATGGCGAGTGCACGGCGGAGGCCTTCCTCCCTCTCTCTCCCTCTACGGCTGGGCGGGGCGGCCTCCGCCATGGGCGAGGGTGCGCCAGGCGGCGGAGCTCCGCAGGGCGAGGCGGCTGCGCCGGCCGGCGACGCGGCTCCCAGGCGGCGGCCTTGCGACTCCGCCAGCACCGGCGGCCTCCCTCCTCCGCATCTCGCCCCGGCGAGGCGTCCATGGAGGTCGGACGGCCCCGGCGAGGCCCCGGCCGAGCGCGCGGCGGTGCTGGCGGCGGGCGCGCGGCCTCCTCCTGCCTCTTCAGGCGGCGCGGCGGCGCGGGGTCATTCTTCTCCTCCTCCGGGCGGCGCGGGCCTTCTTCTTCAGGCGGCCTCGGTGGCGGGGCCGCCGCTGGCGGCGCTCGTCGCGCCATCCCGGCCAGGCGGACCACCTCGCCGGAGCTCCGCCCCGCTTGCGCCCTCCGCTGCTCTTCCCTCCCCCGACTCGCAGCAGCGCGGCCAAGGCGACGGGCGACCTTCTCTCTCCTCGACCCGGCCTTCTCTCGCCTGGCTCGGGCCCCGCACTGTCCTTACAGGCCGCGCCGTACGTCCCGCAAATACCGCGGATCTCCGACCGAATGCAAGCGTTGCGGACGCTTTTGCGTCCCCGCTGCGGTGCTTGCGTAAACGCAAAGCGTTTTGCGTGGCCTTTGCAGGCTCCCAGTGCAGCTGGTCTGAAAAGGAATGCCAGGGACAGGAATAGTCGTACAATACTCTAAAGGGTGTGTGCGCGCCGGCAGCTGTTGTGGCGCGCGCTCGCCAAATAGCGCCGGTCCAGGGGAGCAGGCTTTGGTGTCGGTAGACTTCATGGATGCATGTATGGCCATCTAGAAGTTGGGCCACTCGACTAGGCCGTGGCGCTACCATGGAGCTTTGTGTGTGCTGAGCTTTAATTTGTTTGGCCTACTAAAACTCAACTATTGTGGTCTTTCAATTTTACTAAACTACAAAACTAATTTTCGCTGACTATTAATTTTAAAACCATTTGTTTTCCACTTTAGATGGTTTTGATTGATTATGGTTTTGCTGAAGTGTGAAACCACGTCAAAGAAAGTAAATTGGACTAAATTAAAAGTCAAAAGAGGTAACAGACCAGAAATATTTTTAGATATATACATATATAAACTGATAAAAATAAGGGGATTGCTATAAAGTAGTCGCCTGGAATTTCAGTTTTTCCTCAGGCGCCGTTGTAATCATCGGCTGGAGAGGTGAGAGCTGGTGGGCGTCGGGCATGCACTGTCGGGGTGGGCAGGTGTCCTAACTACCAGGCGTCTGGGGTTTAGGAAACTTGTAAAAATGAATTTTCAATTTTTTATTTGAATATATTTTTATTTGGAAAAAAGAATGCATTAAACAAAATAACCTAAAATTTAGTTTATGCTTAGAAAATCCTATGAAAATTTGTTTTATATGTTAGAAATTATGAAACTAATTTGGTACTTTTTTAAATCATGCTTTATCTTACTGTTGCATAGCTTGAAATTGTTTTAATCCTTATGAACTCATTTGGTAGTAGAAAATCTCATTATGTATTACTAGCAAATGTGTCTATTACATTCCAACAAGTTATTATTCGCTCCGAGAAGTGGCAACGCCGAGCAACTCCAACCGTTTGCTAAAAGCACTTGGCATCCTAGGATTTTTGACAAAACCACAAAAAACAACCTTCAACAAGTTGGCAAAACTACTTGGCATTTTTTTGAGCTTGGCAAAATTTTCCCTTCACTGGGCAAATATGCCAAGTCCTCCATCGCTTGGCATCATGTGTATCCCAACTTGCCAACTAGTTTTACCAACTTGTTGGAGGCTTAATTTTATGATTTTGGCAAAAATCCTAGGATGCCAAGTTTTTCTGCCAAGCGCAAATAGCAAACTGTTGGAGAAGACTTCTTTTTTCATTTGGCATTTGGTTTTGAGACTTGGCAAAATTATAGATTTGCCAAGTGAGTTTTAGCAAACTGTTGGAGTTGTGATTTGGCATAGCTCTTCGGTGCTCCAGCTCCGGCTGAGAAGGAAATGTAGCTACCACTGCAGCATGTAACCATTTCTCTATCTTTTCCAAATCAATGTGGAGCCAAGAGAAGCCACGATCTGTACCAGGTCCTTCGGTACTTTAGTGCAGAGCTAGAGTCGTATCTATAGGAGCCCTCCCAATAAATATGGCCTAAGCCATTGTCATCCAGTTTGAAAGTTTTTATCTATCCCTATTAATAAAAGCCTAAAATTTAATTTTAGTCTGCCAAAAATTTGTTTGCTCTTGCCGTGTCCGGTACGAAGCCATGAAAACAGAGTAACGATGCAAAGGGAGATTTGAGTAAGAAAAAAAAAATTACATAGGGTCTCAGATGTAAAAATTCAAGAGACAAAGAAATAGTGTAAGGGCTTTAATTATTTTTAAAATAGAATGGGTTCCCGATGCAAAATATCTGAGATATTGCAAAAATTCACTGAAAATCATAGAAAAATCAATAAAAAACTTAAACCAATTTTATTAGTTTCATAAAAATATGATCTATTCATATATGCTATGAATCTTGTTAGGTTATATTTTATCTATCAATGTGTTAAATCATCCTGCATATGTTGAATGTATACATGTTCAACGGAACAAGAGCTAACTTTTCGACGTTCAGTTTCTACCTAAGACAAGCCTGGTGCATAACCCATATTTTTTAATATTTATTATATTTGTTTTTGCAATAAGTTTTGAGGAGGAAGATTTGCACAATCTGTGTACTTTTGATAAAAAGAATATGAATAAGTGTACAACTAATTCTTTAATGAACTGGAATGTTTGTGTAATTCCTGTTTGAAAAATAAAGAGAGATCTCCCGTCATAATCATTGTTGGACAAACCAATCCTAATGCATCAACAAAAAAAAAAGTTATGGAAGTTGATATGATGCATCAAAAAAACCTACGAAGGATGATATTGAATCGTAGAAACACATAAGCAATATGAAAAAGCTATAAAGTTATCTTATATTTATATCTAAATAATTATGCACTTTGCAATGAAAAAATATACCAAGGTATTTTAATTTGATATAGGTTTAACGGGACATTGTTTCTTTATCATAAAAAAATTGTAAAAATATAAAAAACATAAAGGCAACGGATCAGGTGCAAACCAACGTCTCCGTGCAAACTATGCAAACCAACTACGGTGGAGAGGTGGGAGGGCGGATTTGCAAAAGTGGGAGAGGTGGCAGGGGGATTTGCAAAAGTGTAATTTTGTACTTAACTGCCCGCTCTTAATCAAACTTTTACAAATCTGCCCTCCCACCTCTCCACCGTAGTTGGTTTGCATAGTTTGCACGGAGAGGTTGGTTTGCACCTGATCCGTTGCCAAACATAAATATATATGTTTTATTTATGTTATCATTTTATATAAATACTAATAGTTTTTTTATCCTGTTGCAACGCACGGGCATATTTGCTAGTATTCCCAATATTTGAGCAACCCAAGCCTTGTCAAAACGACATCATGAAAGCGCATGGAGTATGGTAATTATACTTTGCTAAATACGGCAAGGCCATGCAAATAGTCAATAATATTACGGCCTGTCGCGTTTCACCGCTTCCTCTCTGATTGCCTAACCATATATGAATCGGTATACACTACACGCCTTTATGCGAGTCCTTATCGGCTACAAACAACCTTGGCATCTATCTATATATGTATGTATTCTGCTTTGTACCCACCAAATAATGTACGTGGACATCGCTTAATTAAAACCCGCTCCCGCTGCATAGCCGCCGCAGCCGTCGAGATCGATATGGCGTCCGACCTCCCCGTCGATATCCTGGAGGACATCTTCCTCCGCCTAGACGACGCGGCCGACCTCGCGCGCGCCTCCGCTGTGTGCACTTCCTTCCGTCGCGTCGTTTCCAATGGCCGTTTCCTCCGCCGCTTCAGGTCCCTCCACCGCCGGCCCGTCCTTGGGTTGCTTGCCGACAAGAAGCGCCACTTCGAAACAGAAATATTCTTCCCAGCGCAGCCGCCGCTGCGCTCCGCTCCGGCTGCCAGCGCATTCGCGGAAGCCGCCGACTTCACCTTCTCTTTCCTGCCAGAACCCAAACGCTGGCGCGTCTGCGACGCTCGCGACGGCCGTGTCCTCCTCACCCAGAACACTCATCGTCACCGCACGTTGTTGGAGCTCGAAGAACTCGTGGTCTACGACCCCTTGCACCGGCGGCACGTCCAGATCCCGGCAGTCCCGGGCGACCTTTTAATATCAGCTAAGCAGGATGACAATGACGAGGTAATGACATTTGTTGATCCCTTCCTCGCACCGGAAGCTGACGAAGATGAGATGGATGATGGCGAGGGGTTCCGAGTGATATTCACTACTCTGTCCAAAACCAAGGTGCTGGCCTTCGTCTTCTCTTCAGTCAGCGGGCAATGGCGACACGGCACGTCTTTTCACAATATAAGCCATGTATGGTCGAATATCCCTTGGTCTCGCCGGTACGTGCACGGCTGCATCTGCTGGGTGGATGATTTTGAAAACGTCATGCTTGTGTTTGACACACGTGAGATGAAACTCTCGATCACTGACCTCCCAGATGAAAGCATATTTGGTACGTCCATGATGGCTGTGGAGGCAGGGGATGGAAGGCTTGGTCTATTTCTTCTCAGTGATGCTGGAGGCACGCCGGCGATGGATCTGTATAGTAAGCCTTTGCAAGGCATCCAGGAATCAGACGACGAGTGGCGGCATGAAAGCTCAATCCCACTACCCGGCTTCAAACTGATGGTGCATGGAGCAGCAGAGGGCTACGTTCTCCTACATGGGTTTCCACGGCATGAACGACGGTTTGATGTTTGTAAGAACAAACCAGAAGCACATTATTTCACCGTGGAGCTCAAGACATCACTAGTCGAGAAGCTGTGTGTTTTGGAATACGACGAAAGACGCCGAAGTTTCCTCTATGCGAGCTTGCCTCCACCGTTTTCTCTGCCAAGTGTATGCAATTGTAAGAGCCTTTCGTTTTTCTTGCCAGTCTCGACAACTGAAACATGTGAGTACTGAATTATTTAATTAGTTAGGGGCCATCTGTCTATATATTCAGTATTCTTCGTCAGGCTCTTTAGTTTTACATCTACTTGTATTAGTCTGATAATCAGTCTCTTCTCTTTAGTGTCCGGATATTCGTACTTTTAATTGCTTTAGTAGTATATTATTCAATTTTGTTGAATGTTTTGAATTATAAGGGAATATTTCCTGAGTGAAAAATGGATTTGCTCAATTTAACTTTTTTTGTTAGATCAATTGATAACAACATGGTAATTGAAATGGATTTTAAAACAATACGTTTGAGCCACATAGAATCTGAAAAAACAAATATGGGTTCTGAAATATTATCAATGAGGAGGATGATGAGGACCAAAACTCACTCATCTCTACTCCAAAAAGCGGTAAATGTCCGGGTCTACCGCGCCAGACGAAGTCACCCGACTCCGCAACTCCCTACCCCTCCCGACCCGACCTCGCTCCCATTGCATCGCCGCCGCCCGCCGCACGCATCCCCTGCGCCGCCGCCGATTGCAGCCGGGGCAACACGGAGAAGGGGCGGCTGCGAGGCTTGGCAACCTCCAGCACAGCAGATCTGCATCAGCCCAAGCCTCTCCCTCGGGCGGCTCCCCACACCAGGCTCTACTCCCGGCCACAACCACAACCTAACCTCGGCTTGCCGTCATGCGACCTGAAGATGGCTGGTGGAGCACGTGCTTGGGGCGAGCCAAAGGAGAGTCCGGCTGACACCGAGTTGGACGCCAAAGAGAGTGCAGCTTACACCGAGTTATTCAATTGCTCACCATGACTCGTAGGCGACGGCAAATCGGATGCGAGGTCGCAGGTTGCCGGGTCGCCACGGATCCCCTTGCGGTAGCAGGGGCTAGCACCACGTTACGTGCCTGGCTCCATGGCTAGGTCATCGGCCGTCTGTGAAATGCGATGTCAGGGTCACCGCCGGTGCGAACCTAATTTTGGCTTCGAGCTTGACATGGGTGACACCTGCCATGTGTTCGGTGAAATACCCGTATGGTAATTTTTTGCCTCTTTTTTGTCGATTTGTTTCAGTGTTCGATAAACTCTACCTCCTCTGTATTTAGGCTTTGTCGATGGCACTGCTGGTTCGCAGGTGGTTAAAAACTTAAAATCGGGTCTGGTCATAACTATGAAGAACAAGACATCTGCATGAAAAGGTTGTTCTGGTTTGACTTGAGCTGATCTTTCTGAGACGACGAATGGACAGAGGTCCCCAGGTCCTAACATCTACATCATTATGGCCTAGCGCAGGGAGGAGGAGACGGCTTAGCACATTCCAGTGGCCAGGAGACGCCGCCAGTCTCGACACAGAGGTATATTAAAAGTTTTTAATTTTTCAGGCATGTTCATACTACAACTGGAAGTTGTCTCTCATCAGGTACTGGCTGCTGACTCACTTCCATGTTTGTTCAGTGACCATCCAGAGATTTGTTTTCCTCTTTGCTTAGCGCCAATCAATGTAACATGCCTTGATATGTATATAAAGAGATGAAGGCCGATTCAGTGGGAGGCATCAAAGAAGAAAACAAAACCGTCCGCGATTTGCAATGTTAGGTCACTATTCATAATTTTGATTTGCACATGCAAATCATTTGAATATATCATGAATTATCTATCCTGAAGAACTAAGGAAATTGTCTCACATGCAGGAACCAATTTGTTAGGCCTTTGTTTAGCCCAAGCATTAACATTACTGCTATATCTAGCTGGCAAATATAAGATTTATTGAAAAAAAATTGTATGGTCCAGTGTTAATTATTAGGGATTGTACATCTCTACATGCTTTCTTTACGCAACTGTGGCTAATTTCTCTATAATATAACATGCAAAACTGCAGGTTATATTTTTTTGCCGCAACGGTGGCTAATTTCTCTGTAATATATCCCATATATCCATGCAAAACTACATGTTGGGGACGCCAGCCTGCTAGGGAGATGGAAGACAGGTATTGATTTCTGTCTTGTACATCATTGTGTTCCCTATATTTGTATTGGAAAGATGTCTGGGAGCAGAGGGAGCAACAAGTTCGCAACTGAGTACTTGAAGAATATTGTTCCATGTGAATACTCTGAAAGATTGTCCTGCTGGCCTTGCATCATAGATATTACCTATAACAACTTTCTCATGTATTGCAAATTTCTCTTCATTACTGGTTCATTATTTTACCTTTGCTAATTCTTTCAAGCATATTTTGCTCTTGAGTTCAGTATGGAGATGATATGGTGTTTTGTGGGCAATGCCTTTCAAAAGGGAAAGGAAAGCAGAGTTTCGGACAATGTTCTGTGTTTTATGTTGCTGGGTGCTTTCAAAAGGATAGTTAAGCAAAGTATCTCCCCTTGATGCTCGGAAGACCATAGATGGAGTTTGGGGGCAACTCTGTCAAAAGATGAAAAACAGGACTGAATTCTAAAACCATGGATGTTAAGAAGTTAGGTGCTTTCCAAAAGAATAGTGGAGTAGAAGCAAGTCTTCTTTGCTTGGCATTGTACTCATGGAGATTTGTTTTCTTACTGGACTTCATGATATTGGCCCCTTTTGTTATTTTCTTTTGATATGGTATACTGGATACCTGATGATTGTGAATTCCTTATAATATTTGAAATAGGAAATGACTGCGTGTTTTTTGTGACTGAAGTCTCTTCAGCTATACATGATTTATCTTGGTAAAAAAACGATTATTGTATCACCAATTTTGCAGATATGCAGTACCAATAGACTGAAGCTTTTCATGATCTTATCAAGCCATACTCCTCGAGTAGTAGAACTATTGACCCTTTTGATTGTGTCGTGGTCATTTGTCCCTCTTTCCTTGATCACTTTTTTTTGGGGTCTCTTGTCAGATTCACCTACTTTTGAGGTCACTAATAGAGTCCAATACACAACATTGTGATCATTAATTTTCAGAATATATACTACAGAACAGAATATTGCGTACATCAGATTTGAAATAGTTTTTTTTAATAGTAGTACAGCACACATTCAAACTAAGTTATCGCGGTATTATTTTGTTCCCGTTGCAACGCACGGGTATGATCCTAGTGGTCACTAACGTGGTGAATTCAGTCCGGTGTAGATCCGGATTTGCTGCAGTCTTTGGGCACCAAAGATCAGAACCCAAACTGAAAATCCAAATCTGCCCATAAGAACAATTCAGGTGGAAATCCATCCCTGAAACCGAAACACGTGGATGTCTCGATAGATTATCCAAAACTTGAAAGCATTAGAACAAATATGTCGTTGGGGCCTCGGGCGCCGCGCCACTTCCACCTATGGACCCCTGGCCTGGCCACCGGGCGGAGCCACTAGTGCAAAAACTGACATTAGTAACATCATTGATTTCCAACGAAGGCGGCTAACATAGCACGATGCCACTAACCTTCGCGGGAGGCACTATAGATATACAACCGTTGCTAGAAATCAATTTTTAGAGGCCATTCCATTAAGAAATCCGCCTCTAAAAATGTCAGATTTTTAGAGGCGGTTTTATTAAGACAACCATCTTTGACAATCGATTTTTAGAGGCGGCTCTTCTAGGACATCCGCCTCTAGAAATCAATTTTCAAAGACAGATCTTTTAAGAGCACTGGCTCTAAAAAAACTACGTGCGCATGTAGTTCGAAATTTTCTCTTTTGATTCACTGCGCGCTCTTGTCATTCAAACTGCAGCAACCTTATTTGTTACCATATGGTTGCGTGCACACATGCATATCTGTCCCCCACTATCTCCTCTCTTTACTACCTTTTCTTCAAAGCATTGCAGAGACTTGACTTCACTCTTCAATCACCTCTCGTCTCTCTTAGCTTCTCCTTCACCCCTTCCTTGAACAACACATGCATATGGATGCACTCATGCATCCATGGCTCAGAGGCAAGGCATGCAACCATTGTGAGCAGCCATGGACACGGTCATGGCGCACAGGCGCCATGCAGGCACCTAGCCATGACACAAAACCGAGCAACGTTGGTACGACATGGCCGGCTTTAGGGTTGTGACCAAAAGGTGAGTTTGCACTTTTCTGCTTCGGCATCTCAATGTCTTGTTCTTGGTCTTGATTTGCTACTTTTTTACTTGCGGTGCTGCTCAATCTTCCCTACTCAGCACCACCAGTAGGTGCTCGCCAGTGTTGTGCCACCACCGCACATGCCTCATGCTCGCTGGTGGTACACCGCCACCACACGTGCCCGCCTGCCATGCTCGCCGGTGGTCTGCAGCACGAGCTCGCCAGTGTGATGCCGCCAGCGCACATGCGCTTGCCATGATCACCGGTGGTCCGCAGCAGGAGCACGCCGGTGTCACGCCACTGCCGCATGTGCTCATTGAGGTACGGCGGCAGCGTAACACCGGCTCGTGGACCACTGGCGAGCATGCGGGCGGGCATGTGCGGCGGCGATGTCACACCGTCGAGCTTTCTTTTTAATATCAAAATCCATTTTCAGAGGCAGCTATCTTTAGTCAACCGTCCCTGAAGATCGAACTTCAGAGGCGGCTATCTTATTGAAACCACCTTTTAAAATCTATCTTTAGTGACGGCTGTCTTAATTTAACCGTCTCTGAAAACATATCTTCAAGGGCAGTTAAAAGCCCATTGCTGGAGTTGTCTCATCTTTACAATCAATGGTGTAGTGGCGGCCAGTCAACCATCTCTATAGTAACTTTTTGTACTAGTCACCTAGTGGGGGCGAAACATAGACATAATGCTGCGAACATGCTCGATCTTCAACTTTCTAAAATTTTCAATATTATTACTTCATAGTACAAACATAACCTGAAAACAAAAGTGCACACATATCAATAGATGTTTATCATGCTGGAGCTTCACTTGTTCACTTATTGATTAATGGGAAGCTGTAGATCACTGTGGTGGCATTAAGTGTCTGTTTTCTCCATAACATAGATCTAATGTTCATGCTATAAAAGCTTCACCAAATCCAAGGCTCTCTTTCCATCTAGTTTGTTTGACATGTGATGCGCAAAATAATCCTCCACTTTCACTGTCCTGTACAACACCTTTTCTGTTGTAGAGCCCATAACCGGTGAAACTACCCCCATCAAATTTTGGATTGTGGAATGCAGATACTGATAATCGTTCCTTACGAGCATTAATGATGACCCTATGCTCGATACTCTTGAACTTCCCATTCGTCATAACTAGGTGAATTCCCCGCGCGTTGCTGCGGGACTGGAGGACAAAAAAAAAGAACTTGACCTTAATGATGTTTCATGGACAATTTGGATGTTCTCTGTAGATGTAATTTCAGAAGCATAGCATGGTTAATTTTTGCAGTAATAGATATTGATGAAACCTTGCAGATCAACAACACTTTTGTTGGGAATTAATTGCAGCGAAGATGTCCATCTGTTTACAATGACCATATGTTTCAGCATTGCAAAATCAGAACATCGCACAACAGATTGATTTGGGCACCACCATTTGGATGTATAGTTTTCTTATTTGTATCTAAAAACCTCTTTGAGTTCTGTTGTACAGTATTTACACCACGATCTTAAACATTATAGAGATACTGTAATGAGAAATAAAAGACGAAGATCAAAGGGATTGTGGATCAATGTGGTTACGTACCAAAGATGATCTAGAGCTGTCATCGTTAACAGCGACACAGAACTATCTCACCGCTGAATGGATGCACATGCATGGTATCGGTAGGAGATGCAAACTTGATTAAAACAATTATGTAGTTAAGTAAAATATAGGAGATCCATATAAAAGAGCAATATGAATGGATGCAGGTGTGGCCAGCATCAAAAGAGTTCTGTCAATAGGTACCCAAGGAGCATAGGAGGCAGCAGCAGTGGTTGATATTACAGTGATTCAGAAAGATACGGCTGCAGGGAAGAATGCTAATCTCCCGTTAATCCTGCTTAAGAAATATTTGGATGTGATGAAGTAGAAGTGACATGAAAACAATAGGAGTACAACGGTGGAAGGGGTGTCCTGCTCTGCCGGGCAGCTGCGATATCTGTGGCCAGCAAAGAGAGAGAACGATCGCACCAATACGCTACAATCGAGTCGCTCGGCTGCTGTGAATTGCAGATGGAAGAGTATATGAAACATACTGTATCAAAACTGCTCGGCTCCCCGACGTATGGTTTCCTGAAGCCGAACGGATGGCATCTAGAAGCGTAGCTGTTGGTTCGAGAAAACAGGGCAGTGCTGTGATGGAACCAAGAATTGACATGGTTACAGAATTAATGATGATGATTGAAAACTGAAAATAGTGGATGACGTGGATATGCTGAGAGTGGAGATTTAGAGGTGGTGGATTGCTAGTAGGTATGAACTATTTAGAAAACAGGGCATGGAACCAAGAACTGACATGGTTACAGAATTAATGATGATGATTGAAAACTGAAAATAGTGGGTGACGTGGATATGCTGAGAGTGGAGATTTAGAGGTGGTGGATTGCTAGTGGGTATGAACTATATATAGGTATATAGGATCTGCAAGTGATAATAATATAAACATGGAAAGAGTTAGAAGATATGAAATGCACAAAAATTTATCATCTATTAATTAGCCTAGATTTTACACTCTGGTGCATCAGCTTAGATTCTTGGGTGTGTCTGGATGATGAACAAACATTGCCAAACTTCCTAACTACACTCTAACTAAAATGTTGGCTAACAATTTGTCCCTCACACTATACATAAAGAATAACTCAATATATCCGTGGACGAAGAATTAATGTGGCAAACTATATGTTATATCGTTGAGGCAGCACGAGTCATGGATAAGCAAAGAAGGTAGATCTAAATGGCGATGCCGACCAGCAGATAACTATACATGTGTAAGTTGGTTCTGCCGGGATGTTCTTACCTCAAGTAGATGGCCAACATTCACCACACTACCGGATCGGCCTCCTTTGCCGACGGCGGTTGGCCGTCGGCAAAGGCCAGAAAGTCATCGGCGAAGGCTTTGCCGATGGCAAAGTGACGTGGCCATCGGCAAAGCCCCGTCGGCAAAGAATCCATCGGCAAAGGGGTCTTTGCCGATGGCCACATGTCAGGCCATCGGCAAAGCTTTGCCTACGGCCACGTCAGCCATCGGCAAAGACGCCACGTCAGCCGACGCACCGTCAGGCTGACGGTGTCTTTGCCGACGGCCGACGTGGAGTGGCCATCGGCAAAGACATTTTTTTTTTTTTCAAAATTTTTTTGCCGATGGCGGCCATCGGCAAAGACATTTTTAATTTTTTTTAAAAAATTCTTTGCCGATGGCCGGCCATCGGCAAAGACATTTTATTTTTTTTTTTCAAAAAATCTTTGCCGATGGCCGGCCGTCGGCAAAGTTATGGTCAATTTGCCGATGGTCGCCCGGCCGTCGGCAAAGCCGGGCTTTTGCGACAAAAGTGCCCGGCTTTGCCGACCGTCGGCAAAGCTGGGAAAAAAAATTTTGTTTGTTTTTTTTCTGTTTTCTTGCATCCGCACCACATTTCATGACATATATAGCATATAACCCACATTGCATCTCATATATGTCGGCAAAGCTGGGAAAAAATATTTGTTTGTTTTTTTTCTGTTTTCTTGCATCCGCACCACATTTCATGACATATATAGCATATAACCCACATTGCATCTCATATATTCTCGACAATATACAATTTAAACCACATTTTAGCATTAAATTCAATAAACATGTCCAAATTTTCCGACACATATATGTCTAAATTGCATATAACACATATCAAATCATCCACACATGTCCATACACGTCCAAAATCATCCACACATGTACCTAGCTCGTGGTGTCGTCCCCAGGGGTCCCAGAGCCTCCACCTTGGTCCCACGCAAACCAACTCGGATGTGGCTACTGCTGTGGCCAGTACTGTCCCTGCTGCGGCCAAGACAAGCTTGCAGGACCGGGGTGCCCCTGCGGCAGTGGACGAGGCCAACCATACTGCTGCGTGGGGAAGCTCTGGTAAGGTGGCCAGTCGTGCTGTGGAGAAGGACCCAGTGGAGGGTTGGCACCCGGAGTCGGGTTCGAACCCGCCGACGGTGCCTGCACAAAGACCAAGTGATGTAACTAGTACCTGCAGGCTGGCCGCACAAGCTAAAGCAACAGGGAATATACTCACTAGACCAGGTACAGGAACAGGCAGTGGGACTGGTGGTGGAGTGAAGAGCGAGGGAGGAGGCTCCTGCGTTCCCGGGATCTGGGACCGGAAGTAGCCGGTTAGGTCCGCGAACTGACGCTGGTAGTGCAGCGCAACTGCCGCCAACTGCTCCCGATGGGCCGCCTCCTGCGCTTGACGCAGTGCCTCGTGCCTCGCGTTCGAAGCCGCCTGGCTGGCCTCCCGCTGTTCGACCGTGGCCTGCAATATTACACCCGCATGGTTGATGGTATGTGAAGTGAATGTACATCATGTGTTTAACGAGTGAACGACGAATGAAACTCCACTTACCTGAAGTGCCGACATCATCTGCGCGCTGCTCGGCTGCCGAGGCGCGATGGGGATCTGCGCTCCGCCCCTTCGCCGGTCTTCTCTATGGATCTCGGGCAGCGTCTGAACAGCGGACGGGTCGATGGCGCTGGTGGCCATAAAGTACCGGCCGTGCTGCTTCCCTCCTTCCAACCTCATCATGAGGTCAGTGTCTAGGGGCTCGGTGGTGGGGTCGAACTCAGGCCCATGGCGCTCGAGAGCTGCGGCGGCGTACTTGGTGAGCTTGTCATAGACGATCGGGCTGGTGTACGCCTCGGGCCCGTCCGATGAGCTGTAGACGGTGGAGGGCGCTTTCGCTTTGCCCTTGTGAGCGAGGGCCCACCCCGTGAACTCGTTGACTTGCTGCCCACTATGCGCCTCCGACTGCAAGGAAAAGACAAACATGGTTACAAGTAGTGACAATTGAGCGCTATAAGAAATGGTTCAACAGAAGCATACCCATCTATCCATGAACACTGGGAGGACCTGGCTCTCTTGGTGGTGTGAGACCCCTGACGTCTCGATCTCGCGGCGTTTCCCCCCGACATGCGCGCTCCTCGTACTCCACCCTCGACGATGTCCGGTTTTGGCCATCCGACGTCACAACTTGCTCGAAACTTTTTGAAATTTTTACCACGGCCTCCACATGCCATGACAACACAACTCGTCAAGTTTCGTCAATTTCGGACTTCGTTTGGATTTTATATAATTTTAAAACACCTTCCGTGCACGTAACTCCCCGTGTTACGAGGCCAACATGGTCGTAATTTCATGCGAGGTCCCGGATATGGCATCAACATACTCGAGCATCATGAATACCATGTTTTGAATCAAAAAGTTCCATTATTTCATGTACCTGCAGTTCAAATTTGGAGTCGCCTAGGAAAAATTCAAAGAAACAGAAATAATTAACGGAATATAGCTAAAAAACTCAAAATTGTCCCAACTTTTGGAGGTGGGTTGTATTTGGTGTAGGAAGACACCATAAAAAAATGAGAAGAAAAAAACAAAAAAAAGGTTTCTTTGCCGACAGCATGTGAAGGCCATCAGCAAAGAACCTTTGCCGACGGCTGGCCATCGGGAAAGAAGGTGGGCCTGGCCGCCCCTCAGGCCGCCACGTGGCTCGGCTTTGCCGATGGCCGTGGCCGTCGGCAAAGAGTCTCCTTTGCCGACGGCCTGACGGCACGGTGAAAGCTCCGGTTTGGTTTTGGTAATTAATGACACTCAACGTTGCTAATGCTTTGCTCTAAGTGTGGTTAGACACATAGCAACGTGATGGTGGATGATGGAGCATGGTGATCACGGTGACGAACATGGTGGACATGTGAAGTGATCAAGCTCCGGTGATGATGGAAACGCCCGTGGAGATCAAGGCGAAGGTATACTTGATAGGGCTTTCCGGTTTACTGGTCGAGACACTTAGCGAGTGTGACCACATTTAGGATCGATAACCGACTATCAAGAGGGGTTTCCTCGGTTCATTCGCGGTCCTAAGTGCCTCTAGTTGTGACTTTGCATGATGCATGAGAGACTAACTAGAGGGCTAACTCTTGCCGACGTGGTCATGCTTGTTCTACTAACTTCGGTGCTTGAGACGAGGTCTATACTTGGTGGAGTTGGTACTCAAGGCAAGAGATTGGACTTGGAGCGAAGACGGCGCAAGTTTCTACGGAGAAGACACCTTCAGTGGGCGCCGGACGCGGGCGTCGGACGCCGGGCCAGAGGGCCGGACGCGTCCGCGCGCGTCGAGTTGGTGCACGGCGGGTGGTGGGGCACGGCGTGCGCCGGGCGGCGGGCGTGGCGCATCCGGCGGTCCCCGACGCGCACAGAAACTTTCGGCCGGCGCGTTCTCGCGTGGCTCGCCGTCGGACGCTCGGCGGACGCACGCGGCGGACGCGGCGGATCACGTGCGGCGTCCGGCGCATGGTGACGTGGCCACTTCAAACTCCAACGGTCGGGCGACGACGCGCGCGAGCGGCGGACGCGTCCGGACGGAAGCGCCGGATGCGTCCGGCGCATTGTGAAGTGCCAGCCCGAGGGCAACGGCTCTATTTTGACCTTGGGTCTATAAATAGAGGGTTGGCCGGCTTGGGGAGCTCCTCTTCACCATTTCTACACACTTGAGCATACTTTGAGGAGGAGAGACACTCCCCCACTCATCTCTTTGATTCCTTTGCTAATCTTGAGAGAGAATTGAGTGAGAACAAGTGATTTGCATTGAGAGTTGCATCTAGAGGCACTTGTTCATCGAGTGAGCTGCGGATTCTTGTTACTCTTCGGTGATTCCGACGATCCACATTTATGAGCTACAGAGCCATGGAGTTAGGGCGGGCGGTCGCGGGCGGTGGTACTGTTCAAGCCCCGTAGCCATGTGCGGGCTCGGACGAGCAATGATTGAGAGCGGACTCGACGGCGACGCTCGCTCGAGCATTTCACGTCCGCTCGAGCGGGCTGCTTGCTCGAGCGGTTTGCGTCATTGTCTCGGCGGCCGCACGCCGAGCGGTTTCCACGTGCACTTCTCTCGTCGAGAGGGCGAGCGCGCTTTGCTCGAGTTTAGGAGGTTCGAGGCTTTGTGGGCCCGATGGTGGGCCGGCCCGGCTTGAGGGGATTTGGAGGTTTCTCTCGGGTCGGTTTAGTTTTGGGATTCTTAGAGAGGGATGAGGTTGATTTGCTTGTCTCTAATTTACCCAATTTAGGACCCCCCAATCTAGGTATCCGACAAGAACCCCATTTAGAGCCCTTGCTTGATTGTGAAGAACTTCAAGCGGGGATCATGAAGTGGAGTTGAAGTACCTAGACTTAGGGTCATGTCGTCTCGAGGAGTTATTTTGTCCTTTTCCGTGGGGGGGCGAGCCTCGGGGTGTCGCGAGGCCCAGAGGAATGAGGCATTTCCGGGGGCTTTGAGATGAACGGGTTTAAGTAGGAGTATTATTAACCGGAGGTAGGAGATTTCGGGTTCGAGCCCCCGAGTATTTCCCGCCTCCCGTGTCGAGGGAGGTTGTTTTGTGTGACTCGAGCCCCCGAGCCTCGAAATGGCTGAGCTGGGGTCGTGATCCAGTTCCTCGCTGGATCTCTTGGATCAGATCCAAGTGGCGAGCGTTCTGACACTACTCGCGACCGAGCGAGCGCCATACCCCGTGAGCCGATGCCGGGTAGTCCAAGTGAGAGCTCGCCTCCTTTCGAGGGAGACGGCCGTGGCCCGGGCGCTCTCATTAAAGCCGGGCTCTTGGTTTCCGAGAGGACCGGCCCCTCGAGGGGACCGCGGCCCGAGTGCCTCCGTCGACGGATCTCTTGGATACCTGGTGCCCCGCCCTTGGACACGCCATCTCTGGGGTTCGAGGGTTCGTTCTCGAGCGGAACCTTCGAGGGTTCCTTCCCATAGGCGCCTCGACTCGGGTGCTCGAGGGCGGCCGGTTCGAACCCGTCCATGGGTCGCCTTCGCTCCCTCGAGACTTACTTGTGGGACCGGGGTCCCCGGGTTTCCGTGTAAGGGGCCGTCTGTCGAGACGTCCCGTCATTACGCATCCGTCCGTTGCGACGGCGCGCCTTTTTGGGGCGGAAACCGCGCGTCGTGGTGATCGTGGCTTGGCGACGGTTCCGCTCCGTCTCGCGACGTGTGCGCCAGCTAAAGTGGAGGTAGGTGGTGGTTTGTCGGGCATTTAATGCGGTTACCGCTGGCCGAGTCCGCCGGGTGCGCGCGGCCGTTGGATGGCGTAATCTAGGCCGTTGGATGTGATTCACGTGGATCGGCTTGGGCTCTATAAATATGGAGGGGTAGGCTCCGGTTCTTCTTCCCCGTATTCCCGCCCTTCTCGGCTGCTCTCGCCGCGCTGCGCCCTTTTCCGTATTCAATCCGCCGCTGCCCTCATTCGCACCGCCGTCTCGCCGCGCTGTGACGCGGTGATCGCGCTTCGGCTTTCGCGCCTCCGTTCGCCATCGTTCCCCGCGCGACCATTCCTTGCGCTCCACCGCCGCCGTTGCTCGCTCGTCCCGCTCCCGTCATCGACATGAAGAGGTCGGTCGGGAAGGCGGGTCGGAGCCCGCCGTGGTGCCGGTAGCAAGGGCAAGGGCAAAGGCAAGAGTGCCGCCAAGCCTTCCCCGCCGGTGGTGATGGAGGATGCGCTCCGTGGCCTCGGTCCTCGGTAACCGAGGCAATGCTGCTCAACTTGGTGAACGGCGGGATCGGCTTCCGCCCAATCCGGCGGAAGGGTTACCGGCGTGGCGGGTGCCGGACGTCCAACCACTCGGCCCAATCCCCGCCGGGCTACATCCCGAGCTCCATCAGGTTCCACCGCGGGGGGGCTCGGGAGCGCGGCCGAGCCGCTTCATGCGGGCGCTCCCCACCATTTCGGGGTTGAGCTCAAAGACTTCAATCCCAATTCCATCTCGCTCTAGCGGCTACTTACGTCGCCGTGTGTGAGGGGGGTACACAGGGAATGGCGCCAGTGGGACTTGTTCACCCACATCTTCAAGGCGACGCTCTTCACCAAGGCGGTGAAGAACAAGGAGGCCGCCATGACGACGGTGACGACGATGACGAGGAGGAGGAGGAGGATGAGGAGGATGAGGGAAGAGAAGGCGGTGAAACCAAAGGTCCCGCTACGTTCGAGCGGGTTCCCGCTCGATTGGTTTGAAAGAGGAAGGAATGCTGGCTGTCCGGCGCGTGGTCGTCGAACAACGCCAACGGGACCGGGAGGGTTCTACCTCCGCAACGCAGGAGGGCCTCTTCCGGAATATACCGATCTGCAGTGCTAACCGCGCTGGTTTCAACCGGACGCACGGTCGGCTGCGGGCGCGCCGCCCCGCATGGACTCCTGCTTCAACGCCATCACGAGCCTCAACCGGAGGTCGGCAATCTCTTTTTCAACATCGCGCATGTGGTTGCGAGTTCCACAGCCGCCGGGTGCTCCCGCAAAGCCGAGCGCCGCGCGCTCGACCCGTATGACGGAGGACGCCGATCTGCGGCGCTTGCGGCTGCCAGGATGTCGGACGTGTCCTCCCGGTGCCACAATCGTGGCTCGGGTGCGCGACGCGATCGACGGTGGGAGGAATTTTGGTGAGAACCAAGTTGGCCTCTTCCGCATGCGTCCCGCCGTCAATCTACCGGGCTATGTAAGTTTTTTTGAGATCCTTTTCGTCGTTTCTTTTACTCGAGCGATCCTTATCGAGGCACATTTTTTTCCAACATCAACGACCACGCGAGTCGAGGCCCCGGTGAAGGAGGACGCGCCGACCGCGAGGTAAGACGCCTGAGGGGCGAACGAGCACATACCGCCGTGGTCTCGAGGAGGGAGGAAAAGGCGCGAAAGCCCGCGCTAGAGGAGAAGGAGAAGCGTAAGGCTAGGCGCCGCCGGAGCGTGAAATACGTCGACGGCGGACCGACCGCCCGGAGCCCGGTCTTGAGTCGACCGACGAGGATGAGGACGATGATGACGACGATGATGATGAGGCGACTGACAGCGATGACTTGTCGCTGGTTCGAGCGGATCAGCAGGAGGAGTCGTCGAGCCGCGGTACTCGAGCGCCGTCGCCGGCCCAAGCAGGGCGGCGGGAGAAGTCGCCCCGTCCCTCTAGCCATGGCGGGCGGGCGCCGTCTCCGACGCGGCGGGAATCTTCCTCCCGCCACCGTCCATCTTCAACGGGCGCGCACACCCGGCAGCATGAGGCTGCAAATGTGCGCACTTCAAGTTCTCGTGCAGCCGGCGAGCAATGCCGGGCTCCTTCAGCCGACCGCCGGGCCGAGCGGACCTCGACCCGCGAACCCGAGGATCCCGCAAGGGACTCCGTGCCCGATCCGGCCAAGGAGTCGGTCGGAGCAGGGCGGCCGCGGGTCTCGAAGCCCCGAGCGGCGCAAGCGGCGGGCTCGAGGCCCCCAAGTCCTCGAGCGACTCGAGGGGGCGGCGAGGCTCGACGGCCCCGAGCGCCGAGCAGGCCGGGCGGCTCGGGGCGAGCAACCTCGATCGCGGGGTAAGTCTTCCGCCGACCTATCCCTTGTTACACCGTTTTGTTCGAGTGGGAGTATCTTGTCACAAAGTAAAATTTTTGTTCTTCTCTTTCTTCCGGGACTAAACGTTCCCGAGATCTTGCCATCCCTCCCCTCCCGGTGCCTACTAAGAGGCTAAGGACCGCGGGAGGGTCGAGCGGCACCCGTCGATGCCGGGTGGAGTGACTCTCCCTCCCTCTACTCCCATTTGGTTGAGCGGGCCAAGGATGCACTTAGGCGTGGGGAGGCCGACGGCAGGGCTGCGTCTCTGCGTGTGCCGGGGCCATGACCAAGGCCACGGGGAGGAGGACACCACCACCAGCACGGCCTCGACCGCCCTCCCGCTCGAGACCCCCGACGTCGTCGGCAGCGCGCGGGTGACGCGGCGGCGGCGACCAAGGGGCGAGGGCGCGAGCCGGCGGCCTCTATTCCGGCGACGGCCTGGATCGGAGCGCTGAGCCCATCACGCTCGAAGACGAGAGTCCGAGCTCGGGCGCCAAGTCCTCTGGCCGATCGGCTGCGCCGGCCGGAGGAGCGCGGGGAGAAGGAGGAGGAGGAGACGCCGGCGGCCACCGATCGGCCGGTGGGAGATGTGGTAATGCGGGGAGGCGGGACCGGTGCTCGGGCCTCGCCCAGGAGCCGGGCCTCAGCCCCTCCTCGGGATATGGAGGTTGAGTCCTCGACCGGCGCGGGTCGAGGAGGGGGAGGCCGCCGCTCAAGGGGGGCGCGGAGGAGCGCCGCCGCCGCCACGCAAGAAGAGGAGAGGGCGGAGGAGCCGGTGGAGCAGCAGGCGGAGCCGGTGGCGCAGCCTTCCGTCACAATCGGCGAGGAGCATCAGCGGCAAAGCGGAGCGCGAAGGCGCGCGCGGTGGAGCAGCAGCGGATCCCGGTGCAGCAGCCCTCCGTCACGGGATGGCGATGAGCGCCGAGACGTGGAGCAAGAGCTCCATCCGGCGCCGTACCGAGCGCGCCGCCGCAGCCTCTGCAGCCGTCGGGGACTGGTGCCTTACCTCGTGCCTGACTCGGAGACGGGCGAGGTGAGGTTTGAGGTCATGACCGACGCTGATCAATGGGAGGAGGCCCAAAGGAAGCAGACGGCGACCGCCATCGTCGACAGCCACATGCGGTCGGTCGGCCTTGGTCCCACCGAGCCCACCGACGTCTCCATCGAGGAGCGGAGGCGTATCGGCGCGGGCTCTCGCCCAAGAGGCGTCCTCTTCCGGAGTCGGCCGCAACGCCGCCTACCCCGCGGAGCGGGTGGTGACGGCGGACGTCGACCTGGAGGCGGTGAGGAGACTCCACTCCTCTGTTGACAAGGAGATGCGGGAGGAGTTCCCTCTTTGGGAGAGGCCGCCGCTAGTGCTCTCCGACCCCCTTGACCACGAGGCTCCTCCGATCGTGATGAATGATCAGAAGGAGCTCGAGGCGCACGTGGAGGCCGAGGAGCGCCGGCAGTGGCTCGAGAGCGCTTTGAAGACTGCTCTGACGCTCGTCTCAGAGGACATGCCCCGGCTTCATTCTGTGAGTGCCCTCGAGTTTGGTTGCTTCCCCTTTTAGTTTACCGCGCTCTATGTTTTAGCATTTCCCTTTCGAGGTTCAGACGACGCAGAGTCGCTCCTACGCCAAATCCATGCACATCCGTGCCACGCAAGAGCGAGCACGAGATCCGGCGGAGGTATGTGCGGATGGGGCAAGATGCCGAGGGCGAGCGGCACCGCTTGCTCGGCTCCTCCGAGATGCCAATGCCGCCCGGACGCTGCCAAGGATGACGCCAAGAAGGCTCGGGGAAGAGCTTGCTGAGTGGCACGGGGGCCGAGGTGGCACAACGGGAGGCGGACGAGAAGCTTGCCCGAGCCGCGCAGAGGTGGAGGCCGCCCCGTCGGGTACGCGGCCGCACGTAAGTTTTTCGAGCGGCTCAAGAAGGATGCGGCTTCACGGGCCGTGCAGCTACCGGGCCAAATGCCGGACATGGAGCAGCTCCGTAGGAGAAGGCCGGCGTTGAGGCCTACGTGAAGGAGGAGCTGCAACGGTCACCCGGAGGCTGCCGAGAAGGAGGCCCTTGCCGCCGCTTGAAGCCAGAAAGAGCGCGGCGGTTTCCGAGTGGGCGGCCAACCTCCGCCAAGTGGTGACGGACAAGGACCTCGCCATCCAGGGCGCCGGCAAGGCATATGAGGAGCCGTGCGTGGAGAAACGCGACATCGAGCGCGCTCCGAGAAAAGAGGCAGAGCTCTCGACCCGCCGTACCGGTAAGTGCTCGAGTCTTTTGTGCGTGATCCATACGTGTTGCTCGAGTACTTGATTGAGTACTTGATTCTTGTCATCCTTTTCAGGTTTGGAGGCGGATCTTCATGGACGCGCGTGAAAGAAAAGTCAACTCACGCGTCGGTCAAGGCGCGCGTCACGGCCAAGGCTCGCATCGGCGCGCCATCGACACCCTCGCCGCTGCCGGGGCTTCCCGCCGGCGGTGGATGTCGAGGGGCCGGATGCCGGCCGAGCTATGCTAGCCGGGTTCGTGAGTTCAGGCGCCTCTCTCGCGGGGTCGTATCCAGGAGGCCCTCGTTTTGCCGCGCACGGACGATGGCCATCTTCTACTCGGGATTCAGCTGCCTCGAGGGAGGACGCCTCGGCCGGGATGGAGGCCGTTGCGAGCGGCTTCACCTACGCCGAGGGCGAGCAAGAAGGAGGGGTCAACCCCCCGGATCGAGCAGCCTCAAGGCCGAGGCAGAGGGAGCCGGGGCGCCCTTCTTGGAGGCGATTCCACTGCTGCGAGAAGTCCTTCCGCTCGATGTGGAGTAATCTCTAGCCGGCCTCGCGAGTTTTAAAATCCGGGCAACAAGGCCCTTGTAAGAAAACAAGTATTTTTTGGTTATGGAAGTGGCCCAAGTGGCCTTGAACCGTAATAATACTTCGATGTTTATAATCGTTATGCTCTAATTTTCCTTTGCGTCGATATCATTTTCCACTTCCTGCCTTTACTTTGTTTTAGCTAAGTGTTACGCTGGGTGCTCGAACTACTTCGAGAGGGGATGAGTTAGGTGCCGTAGCTCGGAAGCGTGGGAAGCCTTGTGCTCGATCGTCCCGACTCCTGAGCTCGAGGTGACGTAAACACTTAGTCTTACGAAAAACTCCGAGGCGATAGGAGGGGAAAGAATACATCGAGCGTTGTTTTCGAAAAAACTAGATGCGTCTTTCAAGGACTTCAGGGGTTCCCCCTGTCTAGCCTCGAGGGGGGCTTGACTTTGTGAAACAAAGTTTCGAAGTTTTCCACCTTGCGTATGAACAAAAAGTAAGAAACCGACTTATTTGTTCATACTAGCGGTACAATTGAACGAAATATGTACAAGGCATCGAGGCCTAGGGGAAAAAGCGACGTAGTTGTTCGATGTTCCACGCGTTGGTGAGGGTCGAGCCTTTTTCTGCTAACTTGTACGTCCCCGGCTTCAAAGACCTTGACCACGATGAATGGACCTTCCCGGTGGAGTATAGCTTGTGGCGCCCTTGTTGTCTTGCCATCGACGAGCACGAGATCACCGATCTTGAAACTCTTTGCGCACGTTTTCGCGTGATATTGCCATAGCTTCTATTGGTAGCGCGCAGAGTGTAGGAGCGCCGTGTCTCGAGCCTCTTCTCGCCCGGGTCAATGGCGTTTGCCAACCTTTCCCCGATTGGTCTCCGCTGTAGGCCTTGGAGTCGAGGACCGCACCCCAGGTCAGTGGGGAGGACGGCCTCGACCCATAGACCAAGAAGAACGGGGTGAACCTGGAGCTCACTCTCGGCCAAGGCAGACTCCACAGACTCGATGGGAGCTCGGCCACCCATTTGTTGCCATGTTTGTTCAAGCGTTTGAAAATCCTTGGCTTTAGACCTTGCAAGATCATGCCATTTGCGCGCCGACTTGGCCATTAGTTCGAGGATAGGCGATCACGCCGGACTACCACACGATGTGATACCTATCGCAGAAGTCCAAGAACTTTTGCCCGTAA